>PVJN01007924.1:0-67352 GCA_004026805.1 Lasiurus borealis | reverse complement strand
GTGTGGCTGCTGCTCCTTGGACAGGATCGGGCTGTTCATGTGTCTGCTGTTCATGTGGTTGCAGTGCTCTAGATTAAAGTGTTGGGCCGGTCAGAGGGGAGCTTGCTTCTGAACTCACAGGTGCCTGTGCCCAGGGTGGCTGGAGCCTCGTTGACCAAGGGATCACAGTCTAGATAGCATGTCCCTGGCAGGAGTGGCTGTAGAGTCCCAGGTATCATCTGAGGGTACTCTGGGTGGAGTTGAGTCTGGGAACCCAGTTATAGCAGCTCTCCCCTTCAAAAAAGGCTAGGCCTCTAAGGACAAGCCAGCCTTCCATACTGTTTGCAATGGTAGCAGAAGCTGCCTAGTTAGATGAGCCTGATTAGCCTGCCCCTGAAGGTCCTGTGGGATCTAACTGTGCCACACACACACACACACACACACACCACTTGACTGCACACTCCTCTTTTACTCCCTCACTCACTCATGCTCTTTCCCTCACTGCTACATTCTTCCTGTCTCTATAGTTGGGTTTGGGGTGTTATTGACCCATTCGTGGATGGAGTTTCCTCTCCGGGTGTTTGGTTATGTGGCTTGCTCTCAAACTTGTTGGTCAGACAGGATAAAATTCACCTCAACAAGACACAACACAGATGGAATGAAGCACAAATATATACATGACACCAATAACCCCAATATAAGTGACCATCTGAGAAAAAAGAGTTAGGGCAGAGAAAAGAGAGCACAAATGCTAACGAAGAGATAGAAAAAGATAACAGATAAAAGACAAAGAAATAAAAAGGAGGATATATATATATATACACACACACATATATATATATGGGTAAAACACCACCCAACCAATAGATAAACTAAAAATATACAGACACCACACACCCAGCAAAGAGCATTGGGGGCAGTATCTCTAGAGGCTGAGCTTATATAGTGAAAATAAGACTAAGAATTAGATGAATATGGGGAGGACCTCAACTTAGTATTGAGGAAGTAGAAAGTGAATAAGTGGATGAAAAGAATGAGAATGAGAAGAAAAAAAATAATAAATTTACAAAAAAATAAAAAATAAAATTGCTTTAAAAATGGTATAAAAAATTAAAAATAGCAAATAAAAATAGTGATGGAAAAATAATGTGAAAAGAAATAGAAAACAAAACAACAAACAAAAACAGGAAAACATAGAAGAAAAGAAGGAAAAAAAGGCAAAAAAGGATAATAAAAAAAATAAAAATAAAAGCAAAGTGTCGTTCCTTAGTATGGCTTATGATTCCAGTCATCTGTACTGTACTGTTTCTCAGTTTCTGGTTGCTGGGGCTAAATATTTCTCTTTAGGCCAGTTCCTATGACCTCAGGAAGTATTCAGATTCCTTTGTATTATTCAGGGTGGGGTCTGGGTCGGGCTATATTGGTTTCCTGGAGACTGGGAGGCTATCTCTCAGGAGAAAAATGGCGACTCAGGTATGACTTAGTACCAGACTCTCCTGGACAGCAGCCTACTCAACTCCACAACTCCACACCTTCTCCCGCACCTCAGCCACAGGTAAGTGTCTAAGGTCCTACGAACTAGGTTCAGTGGAGAAAGCCACAGGCCCCAGCACAAGGAGGGACTGCGTCTCTGCAAGCTCCTCTCTTGCCGACACTGTGCGGTCCAGCCAGCCCTTCAGGGCTGCCTCTGAGCTCAGATCCAAAATCCAGACTCCAAGGTCCAAAATCCCATACCTACCACAGTCCTGCGGAACCTTTTTTTACAGTCAGACGCTTTACCTTTCCTCAGGGATGAAGCCTGGCACCCTGCAGTTTCTCCCTGATCCTCTGGGCACAGAGGTCAGGCAGACTCTCTTGCCTAGATCCTTAATTTCACTTTTATCCAGGGGACCTCTGCCCTTCCCAGCTGCAAACTGTCTCTCCAGCTGAGTCTCCTTCACCAATTCCGGCTGAATTCCACTCATTTCCACCTCTCACTCTATTTGCTTTGGGACAGGGCTCAGGACACATCCAACTATTCTGCTGCCATTTTGTCTCTCACAGCATTTATTTTTAAAATAAAAGAATATATACATAATGCAGAAAATTCAGCAAAAGGACTGATGGTAACCATTAAATACATTTTATTCTAGATCTAAGACCAACACAAGATATATGTGGAAGAATAATGAGTAAATATTCAATATTTTGTCAAAGTAGAAATAATGCAACTTTAAAAATGAGACAAGGCAAGAAATGAAAAAGGAAATATATTATCAGATTAAACCAAATAAAATTATTGATAACTATTCATTTTTTACCTACAAAGACAGCATGTTAGTAAGGTTTAATGTAAGAGGAAAAGCTCATCCATTGTTACTGGGTAATAATGGGTGGAAGTCTCAGGGTATCATTTGAAATGAGTAAAGCCCTTCCCAAATGTTGTAAATAGGTTCTTGGAAGCTGTGACTTTAAGCAAAACAATGTAAAGAAAACCAATTTTACCATAGGCTAATTGATATAAACAAGAGTTAAGTTCCTCCTGCATATTTCTGGTCACAAAAATATTTCCAAACTTCTAAATAAAGGCCCCAAATGCTTCTAATATCAACACTGAAAGAAATTTGAGCCACATATACACTTAAGAAAGATTAATAAAAACAAGTAGCCTGATTAATTCCCACTCCATTCTTTTTCCATATTTCTAACTTTAAAAATTATTATAAATTATTTTAACATAAAAGAAATGGATAATTTTTTAAATTAAATATATTTCAAGGTCCTGTTATGGAGCCACAGCTGAACCAGGTGAACCTAAACCCCATTCTTTCTAATCAAAAACTGGTGCCAAGATTGGGTAGAAGAGTAGTAGAGTCTTTTCACAATTGTTCCTGAGCAGGAGCCAATACTGTCTGTTGGGTTTAAATGTCTTTCCAGATTCCGGCATGGTGCCTCCAGTACTGAGAAATGAATGAGTTTCACACAATGCCCTATGCAGAGTTTAAGAAACAACCTTAAAGTTTTCCCCCAAACAACCAGCCATCAGAAGAGTCTCAGTAACCCCAGGACTGAGAAATCATTCTCAGTGTGGAAGGCTGAGTAGCTGGCTCCATGTGACAAGGCGAGCCACTTCCATGAGCTGCTAATTGCATAAAACAATCTGCCCATGAGAAGGAGGAAGCCATGATGCTTAGGTTGGCATGCTAGTAGGCATGTTCAGGAGCCAAAACAAACAAACAAACATTTATCACCAACAAAATGAATTTTGTCTAGAAGGCTTATGGGTTCACAACTTCAGGAGAACCCCGAGTGAGATTCAGAACTGGTCCCTGTAGATGGAGGAGAGTGGAGAACAAAGAAAATGGCAGGCCACTCCAGATTGGCAAATGGCAGGTTCAATAAGAAAGGGAACTCACATACAAGGCTTGTCATGAGTGGGCCCAAAGTGAGTAGATCACATGCTCATTGGAAATTTAAGAGTTTACATAGAGGCCTTAACTGGGTCAGTCACATATTCAGCCCAGATGGTCTCAACAAAACATTACCCTCTCAAGGCTACATCCTTGAAACAGCTCCTACAGTCAAAACAGTGAGCAGAACATACATTCCAAGAGCAGGGAGTCTGATTGCCCAAGTCCTACTTAAGGGTCAATGGGCAGTCATGTCCTCCCAATGACCTCCTCCATCAAGAGTTTTGCAACATGATAGTTTTGTCATTTTATGGGAAAAGCTACTTTTCATAATTTAAGGGATCACTTCATATTGATTTTATAGTTCAGGTCTCTAGAAGTATTCTTAATTTCCCAATTTTAGAGTTTCCCTTTTAAACATTTATTTTTAGGCAGCATTAAAGGACAATGTATTTATCATAGAAGACTTGGAAAATAATAAAGAAAACCTTAGTTGTCTCTATTCTACCACTGTGAATATTATGATGGGTCACTTTCCAGCCTTTTTATATGTAATATATGTAATAATCTTTATAGAATTCACATCAAATTATAGACACTGTGTGGTATTTTGTTGCTTTCAAAAAATCTGCCATAAGCCCTTTCCCACATCATTAAAGTAATGCTGAGAATATGATTTTAACTCCTGGACCACATATGGATGTATCACGAATTATTTAACCAAACTTGTGGTATTAAACATTTAATTTGTGTACGTGATTTGCTATTACGTACAAGTTGCAGCAAACCATCCTAAAAAAAAATACCTTTATTTTTTTAGAACAGAAACTTAGACCTAACATCATGGGATCAAAAGGATAGAAAATTGTTTTAAGGTTTCTAAAACCTTGTTCAAATTGTTCCCCGGAGAGAGATTATACCAACTTACACTTTTACCCACAAGGATTTGCTACCAAAGCCCTAGTAATAATGAATGTTCAATTCCATGAAATAAACTAAAACACTGTTTCAGGATTTGAAAATTTTGGATTCCATCCATCAATTTATATGGATCAGGAGAGCTACTATAAGGAAGTAAGACCAACAATGAAGTATTTAAAATCTACCAGTAGTCGAGACTGGTTTGGCCCAGTGGATAGAGTGTCGGCCTGCAGACTGAAAGGTTCCAGGTTCAATTCCGGTCGGGGGCATGTACCTTGGTTGCAGGCACATCTCCAGTGTGGGGCGTGCAGGAGGCAGATGATTGATGTCTCTCTCTCATCGATGTTTCTGACTTTCTATCCCTCTCCCTTTCTCTCTGTAAAAAATCAATAAAATATATTTTAAAATAACAATAATAAATAAATAAAATCTACCAGTATAAGTTATACTTGGTATCACAGTCTTCTCTTATTTTTTAAATCTCTGTATGTTACTATTTATTTTGATTTCCCTTATTTCCTAAAATTTTAATCAGAAGTTTTATTTCAGAAGTTTAATTCTTTATATAATACACTAGAGGCTCAATAAACAAAATTCGTGCACAGGAGTGTGTGTCCCTTAGCCCAGCCTGTAGCCTCTCTAATCCAAGACCCCTTGAGGAATGTCCAACTGCCCGTTTAGGCCTGATCCAGGTAGGGCCTAAACGGGCAGTTGGACATTCCTCTCACAATCTAAGACTGCTGGCTCCCAACTGCTCACTTGCTTGCCTTCCTGATTACCCTTAACCACTTCTGCTGCCAGCCTGATCACCCCCTAACCACTTCCCTGCTAGCCTGATTAATGCCTAATTGCTCCCCTGCTAGTCTGTTTGCCCCTAACAGTCCTCCCCTGCAGGCCTGGTCTCCCCCAACTGCTCTTCCCTTTAGGCATTGGTCCCTCCCAACTGCCCTTCCTTGCAGGCCCAGTAGTCCCCAACTTCCCTCCTGTGCTACCCTGTTTATTCCTAACTGCCTTCCCCTGCAGGCTCAGTCACCTCCAACTGCCCTCCCTTGCAGGCCTGGTCCCTCCCAACTGCCTTCCCCTGTTGGCCTGATTGCCCACAACTGCCCTCCCTTATAGGCCTGCTCCCTCCCAACTACCATCCCTTGCTTGCCATCTTGTGGCAGCCATCTTGTGTCCATCTGGGGCCAGCCATCTTTGGCCACATGGGGGCATCCATCTTGTGTGTGGAGTGATGGTCAATTTGCATATTACTCTTTTATTAGATAGGATTATATTTTACAAAAGACTCATTTGGAGGAAGAGGAGGTAAATTTTAATGTTCTATTGTCTTTAAAAAGAAGAATAGTTTTGAGTTAATAAAATATGATTTAAAATCTTTTCTAATTGAATCCACTTAATTCATGACCTGGGGAATTCCTAAACACTCACTGTTTAGGATGTTCTGAACCCAATGCCCTAGTCCTGGGAACCCAATAAAAAAATGGCAATCTATTCAAAGGTGCCTGGTATCCAGAAAATATAAAACTGGACAATCAGGAAATGTGTTCAGCTAAGAGAGGGGCTGAAACAGATAGGTGAAGCCCTGCAAAAAATTACAATAACAGTAAGTGTTCTTAAGGAGATTCCAGTGCTGTAAGAGGGGGAAACATGATCTTCAGAAGCTAAACAAAAACATTTGGCCTAAAATAGGCAGCATCTGAATTAAAAGACCTAAAAGGATGAATTAGAAAACAGCAATTTTTAACAAGTGTGCCGCAAGAATTTTTTTTTTTCTGCAAGAATTTTTAAAACCTATTTAGTGAGGGCACTGACCTCTTTTCCCTTAGATTGTCAAACAAAAAAACTTGCTACAGCTAACACAATAGTTGTCCAGTATGAATGAAATTATAACTAATTTTTCATTAGATTGGCAAAAAAAATATCTCTTTTGGTGTGTGGAAGAATTTCAGTAATTAGTTTATGTGTGCCATGAGATGAACAAGGTTGAAAATTATTGGCTTCGAAGATCAAGTGCAAGAAACATATCTGAACATAAAGCAAAAATATGAAAAAGTAACCATGAGGAAAATTTTAAGAAACTTACAGAACTGGTTTTGAACACTTTTTGTTCTTTACTACAATTCATGGGAGGGGGCGTGCTGGGAGGGTTACATTAAAAACCTGTTTACATAGAATTGTAATGAGAATAAAAGTTTCACAAAATAATATTTACTCTTGCTCTATGTGTTACTCATGCTGACATTTTCTATTCTGTTATTTCTGTTTTCACCTAGGGGTCAAGGGTCATTTTTAAATATTTAGAGGATGGGTTCAGGAGTCCTAGCGTGTCAACAATAGGGGTTCCAAAAGGAGAAAAAGAACTGATGGAGAAGTGGTAATAATTTCAAAAAATACTGGAAGAAAATTAATCCAACTAGTTTCACCTACATATTTCCAAAACTTACTGAAGAGAAGACTAACCTTAGAGTATCTGATAAAAAACACAGGTCACTGAGCCTCAACCAAAACCTACCAAATCAGGATTTTCAGAGGAATATGACTATATGTTTACATAACAAGCAGCTAAAGAGATTCTTGTCATCTAAGAAATTTGGAAAACACTAGACCAATTTTAAGTTCCTAAAACTTTTTTTTAATATGTTTTTATTCATTTTTTACAGAGAGGAAGGAAGAGGAATAGAGAGTTAGAAACATCAGTGAGACAGAAATATCAATCTGCTGCCTCTTACACACTCCTTACTGGGGATGTGCCCGCAACCAAGGTATATGCCCTTGACTGGAATCGAACCTGGGACCCTTGAGTCTGCAGGCTGACACTCTATCCATTGAGCCAAACTGATTAGGGCTAAGCTCCTAAAACTTTAAAATGCATGCAAGTTACCTCGGGTCTTATTAAAACACAGATTCTAGTTTAGTAGTTCAGTATTGATCCTGATCCAAGAGTTTGCATTTTCAACTGGCTGCTGGGTGATGCTAAGACCACTGTTCAGGGATTAGGACTAATATTTCTGGTCATCATTAAAGATAAGATGTTTCCAAATTCATTTTTGATTCATAACACTAATACCAAAACCTGAACAAGATAGAAATGGGAAAAATGATCTATATCTCAATTTCACTTAGGAAAGTAGTTGCAAAATATTAAATAAAACATTACTAACAAATTGAATCCAGCAATATATCAAAGTAATAAAACGGCCTCTGACCCAGCAGAATTTATGCCAAGAATGCTAGAGGGGGTCAATGTTTGGGTCATTGTTGGTAATTCTATCCACTTAATTTATTATGTCAACAAATTAGTGAAAAAAATTATATAAGCATATCAACAAGTTCTAGAAAAAGCATTTTTAAATAAATAAATAAATAAATAAATCCCTATCCGGTTTGGCTCAGTGGATAGAGCATCAGCCTGCAGACTGAAAGGTCCCAGGTTTGATTTTGGTCAAGATCATGTATGTTGGTTGTGGGCACATCCCCAATAAAAAGTGTGTAGGAGGCAGCTGATCAATGTTTCTCTCCCATTGATGCTTCTAACTCTCTATTTCTCTCCCTTCCTCTCTGTAAAAAATCAATAAAATATATATTTAAATAACATAAAATAAAATAAGATAAAATAAGATAAAATAAAATAACAAATTTATAAGACATTTCTATTAAAACTTCAAAGTAAAATAAAGTAGAAGGAGACTATTTAAACATAAAGGGCTATTTAACAAATTTAATATCCAATATTACCCTAAATAAGAAAAACCAAAGCCATCTTAACTAAATTGAAAAACTATAAGGAAATAACCTGCTATGATCATTTTTAATTTAATATTGTGTTGGAAAGTAAAATAAATTAAATGAGACAAGAAAATCTAATGATGTAATGAAAACTAAGAAAACTCAATTAAAAAACACTAGAATGTGTAAGAAATTTAGCAAAATGGCTAGAATACACACACATACATACACATACACTCACAGAGACATACACACAAATATATATTCATAGAAATGAATACGTTTTCTTGGATCTAAGGCTGTGGCTGGCAAACTGCGGCTCAAGAGCCACATGCGGCTCTTTGGCCCTTGAATTTGGCTCTTTCACAAAATACCACAGCCTGGGTGAGTCTATTTTGAAGAGGTGCCATTAGAAGAAGGTTAAGTTTAAACAATTTGGCTCTCAAAAGAAATTTCAGTCGTATTGTTGATATTTGGCTTTGTTGGCTAATGAGTTTGCTGATCACTGATCTAAGATATAAAAGGAAATGTGTTTTACTTACAATAGAAACAGAAACTACAAAATACATAGGAATAAATGTAATGAAAAGGCTGGATCTATTTTAACTAAAAATCATAAAATCTTTTTGAAGGGCATAAAACAAGACCTGAAGAAATGAAAAGTCACACCATGTTCTTGAATTTTACAAAAACTTAATATAAAAAATGTCAATTTTGTTATAATTAAATTCCAGTCAGTTCCAACTAGAATACTAATGCAGTTTGGTTTTCTAAAAATTGAATCAAAGTTTAAATGTAATGTCCCAAAATAGGTAAGAAAGACATGAAATGAGCACTGGGGTGAACTTGTCCTAGCAGATATCAAATATTTTATTCTTCTTTAGACAAAATAAACTATATCATGGAAGGTAACACATTAACCTCAAGCCTTGACACAACAAAAATTTACTTTTTGCTCATGCTGTATGTCCATAATGATTTAGTAAGGACCCATGTTATATAGCCACTCAGGAATTTAAGATGACCAAGACCTCTCATCTTGTAGCTGCATCATTTGAGATTTAGCAGGAAAGGAGACAGAGAGAATTCTTTCTCTCTCTCTCTCTCTCACACACACACATTTCCCCCCCCCCCCCCACACACACACTTCTATGCTTCCACCTGGAAGTGACACATCCTATTGGCTTATTGGCTGAACTAGTCACAAGGCTCTGCCTGATTACAAAGGGGGCTAGGAAAAACTAAGGCTATATATATAGTGTTGCTATAGGAATAGACAAATGGATCAATGGGAAATACTGGAGAATATAAATATTAGATCACACGTATTTAAACATTTAATCTATAACAAAGATAATGGAAAATGGATGGAGCTATGAAAACCAGTTAACTAAAAAAGAAAAGTAAAATTTCACACAATATAAAATAATGAATTCCAGGTGAATTAAAGATCTAAAGGCAAAAAATAAAAATAAAAAAGAAAGAAAAGAAAGAATAAAAAGCTGTCAAGAAAATATAGGAGATTATGAAAAGAATTTGGGGAGACTTTTGGAAACAAAAATGCTATTAAAACCCAAATGCTAAACATAAAAATTTGGTTAAGTTTTTAGGGCAGATAAATAAATCAAGGGATAAACAATAATATTAGAAAAACATTTGAAATGTTCATGATGGGCCAAGTGTTTGTACCTATAATACACAAAGAGCACTTATTTTTAAAAAGGGACTGGAAGATACCCAACAGGAAAAGGGACAAGAGATGTGAGTAGGCAATTTATAGAAGGGGAAATCCATATAGCCAAAAAATTTTAAAAGAAGTTCCAATTCTCTAGTAGTCAGGAAAATAAATACTATTTATTAGAAATGTTATCATACTTTACATATTTTAGACTGACAAAACTAAAAAGACCTTTAATACTTATTACTAGAGTAGATATGGGGAAAAGGGGTAATTTAATTCCTAGTGAAATGTAGCTATGTTACACCCTTTTAGGAGACAAACTGGCAACATTAAATAAAAATAGGAATATATAACACATATATGTGCACATGAATATAAATATAAATATAAACATAAACATAATATAAATGTAGTTCATTACCTAGCAATTCCACTTGAAATCTATCCCATATATACCAAACATCAGACTGTGGAGACACCTGTAAAGATGCTTCTTGTAGCATTGTCTTTAGTAGCAAAAACTGGAAGCAAAGTGATTTTCATGATTAGGGAATGAAGAATATAAAAAAAACTAGAGGCCCAGGGCACAACATTTGTGCATGGATAGGGTCCCTAGCAGCTACCAGTTGCTAGCTGGGGCCTCCCTTACTTGGGCTGCCTGCCTGCTGCCAGCTGGGGTGGGGCAAGCCAGGGGGAGGAGTCAAACTCTGGTTAAACTCCTGGTTAAATTCCTGGTTGAGGAATAATTTGCATATTAGGCTTTTATTATATAGGATGAGTTAAATATCTATCTGTTGACCCTGAAGCAAAATTCAGACAATATTTGTATATGCTTGCATGCATGGATATTGTGTGTGTTTGCATTTCTTTTATATGGTATGAAAGAACCTGAACAAATTAGGAAAGTCTCATCAGGATTTCCTTTGAGACTGATGGGCCTGTGTTATGTGCCAAGGAAGGAGATCAATAGAAAGGATAAGGGAAAAAAACATTAATTCATGGTGGAAAAAACTCTAGTATATTATCTTATGTAAGGAGCAATGCTAGAGAAGATTTCCCCTCAGAGCATGTGTCTAAACCAAGGGATACCTTCTGCTATTGTTAGACAGAGGGTTTTTTTTCTTTATGTGAACCCATCATAAACATGCGTTGGTGTGTGTGTGTGTGTGTAAAAAATTAATTCTAGCAAATAATACATATTTCTAAGACATGACTGCTTGCCATAAAGAACCAGAAACAGGGAGGAAAGCCACTTAGGTTAGCCTCATCCACATGTCAGGTGGATGATATGGACTGTTGAAGGCCACGGCAAGAAATGTTGGCATTCCTCTCCGTGAGCTGGGCAGTCCCTGAGATGTTAAGCAGAGTGACATAGTTTTACATCTAAAACATCCATCTGGAATATTCTCTTTTTCACTCTCAGCCTTAACACATTCTCCAGGCTTCTCCACAGACATAATTTTCTGCCCTCCTCCCTAATTCCCTTCATTATCAAGGTTAGGTGCCCCACCCCATCTTCTCCTCTTATGCAGTGCCTAGAATCTTTACTCATTCTAATACCACTAGAAAGGGAGTGGGGCTGAGGGGGTTCTGGCCTAGCACAGTTGGAAATGTGTGGGTCTTGATTCCATGTAGGAAAGATTTCACAGATGATTTTGAGAGTACATTTATTAAAGCTGGGGCAGTGAAACAAAGGACTTAGGTTAGAAGAGGAGAGATAACAGGAGTGAGCCTAGACTGGGCTGCCACACTGGCTGTATGGACGCAGGAAACAAGTTACAAAGGCAAAAGGAGAGTTCTTAGAGACAGATTGAGAAGGTTAGACCAGGACAAGCTGCTGTTACCCACTGCACCCCTAGTTGCAAGACTTATGGGCACCCTTGGAGCTCAGGAGAAAGAAAATTAAGCTATGTGCCTAAGGAGAGGAGGGGCATGGGGTGCTCAAAAGAGAGTATGCACTGGATTCTTTGCCTTATGGGTTCTTATTTGTTTTCTAAAGGTGGGAGTTTTAGGGGAGTCTCAGGGGAAGGTCTCAGCAGAATACTCAGTAGCTGTTCAGGTGCATCCTTTAATGTGCTGATGCTTCAAAATGAGTTTGGGATCATTCTCTGGTCATCCTCACTGTTTTAACCTTTGATCTTGGATTTGTCTGGCTATAACTGGGTCTTCGTTATTTATTCCCTTGACCTCACACATTCTGGGGCTTGGCTGGCACTAATGGCATTAACTGGGTCTCTGTCGTCTCTCTCCCTGACCAGGTGATTTAAGTTACTCACTCGTGCTCTGATTCAGGAGAACAGGTATAAACCATTTGCTCCTAAGTGTCTCTGGTTAGGGAAGATAAGATCTTGAAATTTATTAGCAGGTTGTCAGAGGCTCTGCCTTATTGAACGATTTTGTTTCAGTTTCCCTCATTCCTCTTGTGGGGGAATTTTCCTAACTTCTTTTCATCCCACCTTAGTAATAATACTGTGTGCGTTTGTCTACACAAAGTACTTGGGGGCTATCATGGGCACAGCATCTGGGTCAAGATAGCAACTTGCTATACTGATGGAGGGTAAGTGAATAAATCCTTATTTATTCTTTTTTTAAGTTTATGTTTTCTTTAATTTCTTTCTCCTCGCCCCCCTCCAGCATTGAGGAATGTTCCTTTAGAAAATGTCAGCCTACCTCCATTAAACAGGGAGAAAAAAAAGAGAGAAGCCGCTTCATACAACTTGGGAGCAAACAGTAAGGGTGGACTCGAACATGCACCCTCTCTCTGTGAAAGAGTCAGGGTGGCAGAGGAGGCGTTCCCTTCGCTGTCTTCTAAATTAGGGGGCGCCTTCTCTTCAAGGCCTCACTGGAGTCTTCTCAGGGTTAGGGGCTCTTGGAGGAGTGAGCAGTGTCAGACACAATTCATATAAAAAATGCTGAAATTCCAGGCTTCGACAAGACCAGAGTGAACTAGCCGATTTCCCGCCCCGAGAGCGGATCCGATTTTAGGTCGAAATCTCGGCAATACATGTCTAAGCTTTAAAAAGATGTGCTGTACGCGCTCGGTGGAGACGCGCGCAAGCAGGCGGGACTGGTTCCTAAAGGAGAGCGTGCGGGTTGCCAGGACCGGAGCCTGGTGCCCGCTCCCACAGCGCCGCATCCCCGCAGAGGTAGACGGGCCTCACGGAACCGCACGTCTCTGCCAGGCTGGCCGGAACGCACTCCAAACCTCAGCCCATTTCGGTTCGCGCCGACCCGCAAGCCCTTCCCACCTCCTCCCAGTGCCCAGTACCAGCTCGGCCGTTTGAAATGGCCTTGTGCCGGGAGACCAGGCTTCCTTCGAAGCCCGCCAGGGAGGGGTGGCAAGGGTGGCAGGGGTCGCGGGGAGGGAGAAGCGGCGGGCAGACCTTCCTTCCGTCCCGATGCAGACCCGGGAGCGGGAAGAACCTCGCCCCCTTCCCCAGGCCACCCAGGTCCCCGAGGAGGTCTGCAGGCGCGGAGGCTGAGGCTGCCAGGTCCCCAGGCGCCGAACCCGAGCCACAGTGGGTGCTGGCAGAGAGCCCAGAGCCGCGCTTCTGGGCGACACGCTGCGTATGGGGGTGGCTCCTGCGCTCACCACGCTTCGCTGGGAGCTCAACTCAGTCCGTGGGCCTGGTGTGGAGGCTCAGCTGGCGGGCTCGGCTGGAGTTTTCCATGGGGCGAGGGGCCCAGCTGCCAAGGAGGCTGGGAGGTGTCCCCTAAGCTTAGAGCCGATCTCTGCTTCCCGGGAGAATCGGCCCGCCAGGGAAAGGACCTGCGCATTTTGGAGGTGTTTTCTAAACAGGACCTCAGAAAAGTTATTTCCTTCGGAAACCCGGACCCAGGCATCCTCCCCTCTCGCTTCTCCGTAGCCGCCAGAGCCCGCGCGCGGTGCACTCAGGCTGGTGCGCGAGCTGGAGGGCGGCGGGGGTGGAGCTCAGCACGGGCTTGGCCCCCCTCCACACACACACACACACACACACACACACACACACTTGCCTAGCTCCCACAGCCGCAGACGGGCGCCTCTGCAGAGCTGTCTCAGCGCCCCGGGCTGCCCTCCCTGGAAGTTGAGTGTCGGTCATTACAGCTTTTTTGCAAATCCTTCCTTTTCTTCTTCGGTTCCAGCTGCAGACATCACACCACCCCCACCTCCACCCCGGTGCGCAATTACTCCGATGACACCTTGCGCCCCCTGGCGGAGTGTGTGGGGCGCTCGGTTTGCAGATTCCCACAGCAGGTAGCTGCAAAAGGCGTGGTGGCTGCGACGCGGAGCGAGGCAGTTGCCCACAGCTGGTGCAGCTGCCGCGCTGCGCACGGGGACTGGCGAGTACGCAGCCCAGGTCCTGCCCCTTCCCGGTGACGTGTATGCAGCGGGCTATAAAAACCTCGCGCGCAGCCTGCCGAGGTTCTGCTAACTCCCTAGCCCAGCAGGACCCGAGCCAAGAAGAGCCTGGGAAGCTGCAGGAGGTGGTGGCGGCGTCGGCGGCCGCGGAAGCAAAGGGAAAATGTCCAGCTGCACACGGAGCTCCAGAATGCCAGCCTTAGACTCAGAACTTTTATGGGTCGCACTGTGAGGGGCACCCTCTAAGCCCCAAGTCCTCACGAAGCACAGAGCGTTGCCTTCCCCGCTGCAGGCAGGGGGAATAGGAGTTGTAAGCAGCAGCAGGTGCAGAAAGGCGGGGTCTCCAGCTTCCTGGAACCGGGACCCACAGAATTGCTTTCCCATTTCCAGCTCAGCGCAGAAGGCGCGCGGTCTCCAGATTTCCGAACCCAAATGCTTCCTGAAGCTTGAAAGTGGAGGCATTCGGTGCCAGCAGGGGCAGCCAGACAGCTCACCAGAAGCATTCCTCTTCACAGCGCCCAGTGTCTTGCTTGCAAGGAAAGAGCCTGCAGCTTTCCTGCCTGGGCTCAGCGGGACCCTGTCCCCTGGTGCTGGCGGCCGGACCCTGCCACCAAGTGGGTGCGTGTGCGGACAGGACAGCCTAACTACGCGGCCACGGGATGGATAACGTCCTCCCCGCTGACTCAGACCTCTTCCCAAACATCTCCACCAACACCTCGGAGCCCAACCAGTTCGTGCAGCCAACCTGGCAAATTGTCCTTTGGGCAGCCGCCTACACGGCCATCGTGGTGACCTCTGTGGTGGGCAACGTGGTGGTGATGTGGATCATCTTGGCCCACAAGAGAATGAGGACAGTCACCAACTATTTCCTGGTGAACCTGGCCTTCGCGGAGGCCTCCATGGCCGCCTTCAACACGGTGGTGAACTTCACCTACGCTGTCCACAACGAGTGGTACTACGGCCTGTTCTACTGCAAGTTCCACAACTTCTTCCCCATCGCCTCGGTCTTTGCCAGCATCTACTCCATGACGGCTGTGGCTTTGGACAGGTGAGCTTGCCCTTCGTGGAAAGGGGAGAAAGTATCCACAGAGGGCGATGGCTTTGCTATGGGGCTGCCGGGGTGGGTGGTGCCTGGTTCAAGGTGGAGGGTCACCTGTACTGGGGTTTTTATTGACAGCCAGTTGTTGATGGGGCACTTTTTCTTATCTCACCATTTTCTTCTCTAGGTTCTCTTTCCTTCCCTCCCTCACCCCCTTTCACCCCATCACCAGTCTCCTCTCCTTTCTTCACAAAACTCCCTTTTCTCTTCATTTAACCCTCTTCTCTTCATCCCTTCCCTACTCATCTCCTGGACACTTTCCTTTTAACTCCTGCTTTGCTTCTTTCCATATATGTCTTCCCTCTTTTGCCCTGAAAGCCTGAAGGGGATAGCCAAGCTTGGCCAAAGTGCGTCTTCCTGCCTGTCACTCTGTGTACCCCTGCAGGCCTGCTTTGGGGACAAAAGGGGTGCAGTCTCTGGTGCCTTCCAGTTTTAGGTATGCCTGGCCAGGATTTCTCATTTTTCACTTTTTCCTGAAGATTCAGGAACTTGCTTCTCCCACTTCAACTTTCCAATGTTATTTGGATGTGAAGAGCATTTCATTGAACCAGAAATATTTAGAATTCTAGTTCAGCTTTCTCTATGCTGCTAGGAGTTCCCGGCTCAGAAATAAGAGGCAGCACTCTGTTCTTAAGACACTTCACAAATAGGGAGCTTACCCAAGAGTTTTTCTAAATTTCTCTTGTAATGTGAGGTCAATGTTGTTAGCCTGACCACATCCGCAGAGAAATGTGCTTGGCAGAGACAGTTGTGAACTCTGTCTTTCGTGCAGTCAACAGGTTAGGATTTCAGAAGATGGCATTTTCAAATACAGGGCCTACTACTCTGGAATGAATGGCCCCCAGGGGACATGATGGAAAACTGATTATTAGAACACAGTTCTATTTGCATTGACTTTTTTTGTTGGTGTCCTACGTATCTCTGTGTATATCTCTGTGTGCACCAGTGCTAAATGTTTACGAGAGGTGTGGAGGTATGTTCAAAACACCTGCCACTGTGATTTTAAAATGGGTTCTTTGATGGCCTCGCTGAAATAAATGAATGTGAGAAAACTAAAGAAGGAACTAGGAGAAAAACTTTTTAAAAAATTCCTAAACTATTAAACCTTTTGCATAAAGATTCTTTACGATTTGCAATCAATTTGAAGGGTTTTTTGTTGTTGTTGTTGTTATTTTCAGCTTGTATAGTGAATGAACATTTCTAAGATCAGAGAAGGCTGTATGTCCTTTGCAGTTGTGTCCAAATGCTGCTTTCTAAGCTCCACAGACACCTCCCTCCCCTTATGCAGCTCTTACGCACTCGATATGTTGTGTGTAAGGCAGTTGGTAGTGAGTCTATTTTATTTTAAATGTGGAGGAGAAACCAATTACTCAAAGTGGGAGTAAATGAATTCCTTTGTGAATGTACCTTTTATGCCACTCTGGTTTTCAGATATTCAGTGTGCTGGGAGTGAGGTATACTTGTACATCTTTCTGCACCAATTTACTCCTGTGTCTCAAGCAGCCCCCCCTTAAACTTAGAAAACCCATAGCATGATATATGACCGCATATAGAAGCAGTGAAAACTGCTCTCTGGATGCTCCCTAAATCGGAGGGGAAGTTGGTATTTTTCCCGCGTTGGGACCTTGGGTGAGCTCAGGAGATCTGTCAACCAGAATGAGCATCCGTGGACAGTCCTTCTGCTTTGATTTCCATAGAAATGACATGTTCCACAGCCCTGCTCTTTTCCTTGGAACTTAGAAGGTTAGGACAGGAGTCAGGTCAAAGTCTTCACTGTGGACTGGGCATGAAGCTACCTCAACTCTGGCATCTCAAGCTCCACTGTTTTATCTAGGCAAATCATAGACAGGACCCGGATCCTGTGCAACCCCTGCTCAGTGAAGCCAGAGGATCTCCAGTGCCAAAGCTGAGGGAAAGGACAACACCAAGAAAGGTCTTCATGTCCCTAATATACAGATACAGTCCAGGGAGATTATCAGCGACATGCTCAAGGTTAGAGTTCAAGGTAGAGTTAAGGATGAGGTGTGAGGGTTGTGTCTCCAAGTCTCCTCCCCCAACTATCTACCCTCCTACTATGTTCCTTCTATGTTTCCTTGCTCACCTCCTGAGCACACAGTGAATCCATCCTCTCAGACCCTCTGGAGAATGTAGCTCCCCTGCATTTGTGGTCTTCCCTTCTCTCCCAAGAATCTTTTAGAAAGGAAGGGCCTTAAGCCCTTTCCATGAGTGATCTCTCCCTTCTCCAGCAAGGCATTGCTGGCTGTGAGAAAATGCTAAGCTACTTTTTGTATGTTCCTGAGTCTTTCACAGGTAATCTTGGAATCAAGCCTTAAAAAAATGAAAGCAACATGTTTCTTTTTTCAGATTACAAAATTGAACCTCATTCACTGCAGAAAACTGGAAAACAATGAGACACAAAAATACAAAATCAACCACTACTTCCTTATGCAAAAATAACACTTGTTAGCATTTGGATTTCTCTTATGACTAATACACTACATAACTGAGGTTAGATTCTATATAATTTCATAGCTTGCTTTTTTCTGTTGATATTAAATGGAAAATATTAATAACATTTCCCATGTTATTAAAATGTCTTCAGTAAAATAATCACAATGACTTTCTATTATTCCATTATGAATGTACTATCATTACTTCAAGAATCCCTCTACTGTTGAGTATTTAGGTTATTTCTAGATTTTTTTTTTTTTTGCTATTATGATTAATACACTACTCTACATTTCTGCATGATAATTTTGTTGTTGTTGCTGTTATTTAATTTTCTTAGGATAGAGTCCCAGAAGTGGAACCATTGGGTCAAAAGAAATTAATTTTTTAGAAAAGTTTCCTCCTAATTTTAATGGATTATAAACTCTGAGCAAAGCAAGGAACATGTCTGTCCTCTCTTGTTTAGTTTATCTCCTCAGCACAAAGCAGAGTACTTGGCACCTCACAGTTACTACATGTTTATTGAATAAGTGAATGAATAAGGTAATACCAGTTTCTAGAACATTTGAAAAAATGCATACCATTATAAAGAATATGTAAAAATTATTTCTAATTCCTCTCTGACAGATAAGCAGTCAAAATTCTGGAATGCTAGTTTATACTTGCTTTTTTTGTGTTGTTTATCACATATGGTCACTCACACTTTAAGGATAAATCTGGGGCCATAATAAAAACAGTTTCAATAGTGTTTTTTTGTTTGTTTGTTTCTTAACATCATATCCTGGGCATTTTTCATGTCATGAAGCAGATTTAATGGTAGGATTTTTAATGGATGCATTCTATTGCCTGGCTATAATAATTTTTAAAAACATTCCTCTATTTTTAGGTGTAATTTGTTAACATTTGAAATGATTACAAGTAATTTTGAAATGAATATCCTGGCTATAAATCTTTGAGAACATCCCTTGTTCTTTTCTTAGAAGAATCTCATTGAAGTGGAGTTGCTGGGTCCAACTGTCTTGATAAACTTTGTCAAATTTCCTTCTGGGTTCAAAATATATGCACAGGAAAAAAACAACACACCAGCAGTGGATTTTAGTACTAATTTAAATCTTTTCTATAATATTTCTATAGAATGGGTAAGAGAAAGAGATCCCCTTTGGAAGAATACTTGTTTGTTTGTTTGTTTAAAATACATTTTTATTGATTTCAGAGAAGAAAAGAGAGAGAAATAGAAACATCAATGATGAGAGAGAACCATTGATCAGCTGCCTCCTGCATGTCCCACACTGGAGATTGAGCTTGCAACCTGGGCATGTGCCCTGACTGGGAATCAAACCACTGCCTCCTGGTTCATAGATTGGTGTTCAACCACTGAATGCCAGCTGGACAGAAGAATACTTACTTACTAGAGACAATGTACATTGAATAAAAAAGTTGCAGAGACAAATACATCTAAGTAAGATGAGGTCTACTCTAATTAAGCTCTAACATCAAAAATTGTACTTTTTGAAACTACAATTTTCCCACTTTAAAATAAAATGTATTTTTTTTTCCTATTATAAAAAACAAAAAGTGTGTGTGGTGTTTCATGAAATTAGAAGTTGTAGGACACTGAGAGGTGACACCTGCATTTTGCAGGAGCTGGTGATAGTAGCCAGTTTTACTATAATGGGGGAGGCACTAATCCCTAAGTCCCTTAAGAGGGGCTATAGGAACAAAAGGTAAACTGACTTAGCACCAAGCACACAGCAACAAAAAGCTCAGAAAAGCACCAGCCTGGTATCACTGCTTCTGTACCTGATAAGGGGCAGGTATAATTTCAGTGACATGAAAAGGGAAGGTTGCTTATTACTGAGACCAGTTCTGGGTGTGTTGTGCTTGAGTGAAAGGAAACATCCACACAATGATGGTCTCCTGGACAATATGAAACATGGTCAGGACCAAACATATCATTGCTCAGATAGGGAGAATGGTGAAGGCAGAAGGATGGACTCTCTTAAAGTAAAAGAGGAACCAAAAGCAAAGAAATGCATATATGACAGAAATTCTTCCCTCTGATACCTGGAATCCATCCTACTCTGCCACCATCAAACTCAGCTACTAGTCTAAACAGCCTGCTGCATTCTGTCCTTGAACTTCATCTTATTGACTAGACTTGAATCCCATTGGATAACACAGAGCACTCCTTCCCCACCCAGAGACCAGGCTTAAGTTGTAGGATCCTTTGCACTAAATTTAGATGGATCTTGAAACCCATAGCCAAACACCCCTGTGTTGCTGAGAATGCTCATTCCCTAGAAGCTTGTCCACCACAGCTGCCCTTATTTTTCCAAATCAGGAACCCCGAATATCTGGGATCACATAGATCAAATTCATTTGTTTCATTTTGGATGGGTCATTTAGGCTGCAAGACCTTTCCTGAAGAGGTTTGATGCCCATCTACTCCTTGGAGCTGCTCTGGTACACTTGCCACATCCTCCCTCTATTCAGGAGAGCCTTCAGTATCCTGAATGGTCAAGACCTTTCATTTTAGTTAGTGTGTGTGTGTTTTCTTTTAACTGTCAAAAACCAAAGTTTAATTTTGGGTAAATAGAGCAATTATCAATATGAAATCACATAATACATACATAAGACTTTTTAACTATTATTGTTATTATTATTATTATTATTATTATTGAATTATCAAATGATAGAATGAGAGGAAACATTCACTGTTAAACTTCGATAAGACCTTCAGATCATCAACAGATAATGCCACCAGGTAAGGTGATATTTCCTGACTCTGGGTCTCATGTCTTTCTTCACAGGGATTATGCTATATATTGGGACAAATAAGACTGACTGAAAGCTAACTACAATATAAGGTGTTTGGAATTACCTTTCATATGGGTTGTACTGACAAATTCTACAAGAAAGGAGAGAAGGAAGTAATGTCAAGCAGTGATGATCAAGAAAGACCTCAAAAGATGGCAATTGAGTTGGGCCTTGAAGATAAGATATTTAGAGAGAACAGTAAAGAAAGATGACATTATAGGTAGAAGAAGATGTATGACACAAGTGTGGAGGTAATAAGTTGCAAAGTGTTTGGGGAGAATGACAGCCTGACTCAATTGTAGTAAATTCACAAGTGGATTATGGAATGAATGAAGAAGTTGTTGGAAAGAAAATGAGTACAGTTTTTGTTGGATTTGATATGAAAATATAACACTTAATTGGAAATGTCCAACAAGCAACTTGAGAGGTGGGGCTGGGGAATGAGAAGCCAGGGATCAAAAGATAGATTTAGGAGTTTTCCAAACTGAAGGGCTATTGGAGTTTGGAAAGTAGAGAATATCTACATATATGTTTCCAGGAATGTCCTACCTGGCAATAGGGGAAGCAGGGAGAGAAATAGGTAATGATTTAGTGGAGAAATCAGGATATGTAGAATGACGAAGGTTAAGAGAGGTTACCAGTGGCTTGTCATATTCATTGGTGTCATAAGAATCCAAGGGTGATAACCCTGGATTTGGCAATTAAAGAACATTGGTGACCTGTGAGAGATAGTGTCAGCAAAGCATATAAAGGTGGAATAAAATTAGATGGCATTGAGGGGAATGGCTCTTCCTCATCTATCCATCCATCAAACTATTACTGAGCACCTACTATATGCCAGACGCTGAGAGTATAAAACCTTGCCTTTGCTCTTTTGCTCTCAGTCTTTGGGGATTGACAAAGTCATGAACACCATTATAACCCAATGCAATTAATGCTTTGTGGTTGGAGCTTGGAGACAGAGCAGAGAACTACCCTTGAAAATATAGGGAAGACTTGTTGGTAAAATAAGGAAACGGGAGAAGAGGAGAAGGAGAAGGAGATGGAGAATGGAAGGAAAGAAACGACTAAATACAAAGAAAACAATGTGTAGTTTTGGGTGTTTTTGTTCTTCTTTAATTAACTTCAAGGACACTGGCTTGGGGATTTTCAAAATGATTCGTTAATGTTTGTCATTTGGAAACTCTACAGAAGGTTTCATGCTAGTAAAATTGATAACACCTTACATTGCTTGCTCGCCAATCCATTGTCTCACCTAATCCCCAATACCAATGGGGATTCTGTTTCTACCTTGGAAAGACTATTAGGCACATTTTCTTTTGGCATTGACCTCCCACTCTCCACTCCCTCATAGGTGGGAGAACTGTGCAATTTGCTCTCATGTGCCTTAGACAGCTGCCTACATCTCCTGTTCAAGGTGGCTTTTAGATGCTATATCACCTAAGGAAAGCTGTCACTGAAGGCAAAAAAGCAATGTGAGGACATTAGAAACCCTTTTGACAAATTTCCACTCAAAGCAAAATCAACCTCACAAACATAAGCTAGACAGGGCCATTGTAAGAATGTCAAATTCTGCTTACATGTTTTCTCAGTTTGTCTCACTTGTTAAAGTCACTCAGTTTTGAGTCATTACAAAAGTATTCTTATTCTTGAACTAAAATCTTCCTCTGATTTTGGGCCGCTCCTTCTCCTCTAAAGACTACTGTGAAGCTGTCTTTCCTATACATCACTCCTGAAGCTTCTCCATCCCTGGTTAATTGTTTGCTTCCTTCTTCTTTCCATCCTTGTTTGTACCTACTGGCTATTCTCATTTGTTAATAGTCCTCTTACCTAAGAGGTTAACTAAGGCCCAGAACTGAGCATTACCCAGCAGGTTGTCTCTCTCAACCTGCTGTAGGGCTGCCATCTGACTTGGTAAACTTTCTTGTCTTCCTAGATTTAGCTCAAGTGACACCTCTACTAAAAGCTGACCTTAACCTGCAAGTCTAGAGGAGGTGCCTTTTTATCTATTCTTGTGTCTTTTATCCAGTGAGGTTGTAACAGTCTGTAATGTGTTGGTCTCTCCCATACCTTCCTCCCATTAAGTTGCAAGCACCATGAAATAGGAAAACTTTATTTGGTTCTGTTCCCAGAACCAATGAATCAGGCAGACTGCAAAACACACCTATGATACTATGCCTTGAAGCAAAAAGAAATTGGGCCAACTATATGCCTACTATGGAGTTTTCCTAGAAGCAATGTAAGGTGTCATTATCAATTTTATTAGCATGAAACCTTCTGTCCAGTTTCCAAATGACAAACATTAACAAATCATTTTGAAAATTCCCAAGCCAGTGTCCTTGAAGTTAATTTAAACACCCAAAACTACACATTTTCTAGAAAACTGCATATTCTAATACACACTTGCCTCTGCCACCCTCCATTTGACTGGCCACACGATTCCAGATCCACAGCCTGCTCCTGACAAGTGGTACACCCCAGGGGACACCTCTAAATGGGGAGGCATTTATCATTCCCACCTTACTGAAGTCTATCCAGGCATGCTGGAATCTGAGACGTTTCATAGATCCTTTTCTGGCCCAACTCTTGTCACCTCCCTGGCTTTATCTCCAACCCCCCTACTACAGGAAGTACACTGTTTTATTTGTCCTTTCTGAGGCAGAACCAGCAGAAGACTATCCACCACACAGCCCTCCAAGTCCTGTGCCCACAGTAATTATATGAACACCTAGTTCATATATTAAAATATTACAGACACAGGAAAATCTGAACAGAGTGGCCTGAGAAAGTCACAGACTTGGAGGACAGAATGGGGAACTGGCATACATTGCCCAAACCCCTCTTCTTGCCACCCTGAGGCTGTGATTTCATCCCATTCAGAGGGGAAATATGAGGCTCTATGGATGAGGAACCCTGGGAATGAATAGATGCTTTAATGATGTCCTTGATACACGCATTTCAGCGTGAGAATTAATGCAGCATATGAACAGCTCCAGGAACTTTGTCTAAGCAGTCCTGAACCTGATTCCTTGCCTTTCTCATAAAATTCTTTACTTGATTTATTTTCCAATTAAGCATTTATCACTATATTTAAAACTTGGGACTCTTCATAGAATGCCTTTTATGTCCTTTGTTTAAGAGTATCCTTTAATAACCTCACATCTAGCCTTTGACAATGAAATTTGGTGTCAGAAAGAGCTCGGACAGTGGGTTCCAGCAGTGGTTCTATCACTTACTAGCTGTGTGAACATAGATACTTCATCTCTCTGGGCCAATTTTCCCACCTGATAACAGGAATATAATAAAACTTGCCAGGTGGGGTATTATTTGAGGGGAAGAAGGAAATGGAAAGAGATGGAAAGTTTCTGATTCATTGATTGATAGTCAGTAAAAGCTCAATTAAGAGTTGATTGCTAATAAACCCTGACACACCATTATATTTATTATTCATATACATTCCTGTATTGGCATCCTCTTGGATTCTGGTATAACAGCAACAGGTAAAACATTTATATCCTTCTCCCCTAAGATTATAGTTTAAAAATCCTTGTAAGTGGGTCAGTAAACTTTGAGTTAAATGCTCTCCAGCATCCTTCCCCTCTGTGCAGATGCCCACACCCTCACCATTAGCCCATGATTTGGATATGCCATGGTCCACAAAACTCCAATCATTTCCTCTTACACCACCTCCAAAACCATTCATTTTCCATATTCTGTATGTCCCAAAGTCACCACCCTCATGGGGAAGCATCATTTTTATGTTTAGTGTCTGAAAGAGAACTTGGCCGTAGCAAAAGCTCTTACAGCTGCATGTGTTTTGGTTGATATTCACTTTGTTAAAGTTGTTTCTTTTATCTTTGAACACGTCTTATAAATCATGGACATTTTCTTATAAATATAGTTTATGTGTGTTCAAGTGTCAAACATTCACTTTCCCTTATCTTTTGACTGATGCCCAATTAGCTCTTAAACAAGAGATGAAGTTCTTCCTCCTAAGTAGTTTAACATTTTCAAGCTTCATCAATCAAATGATCTTACATATTTCCAATTACCGTAGTCACACATTTTTATAAACTTAACAAATCCAATCATCTTAAAATGTAAACAGTGCCTATAAATTTGATTAATTAATCTTCTTGAATATTTTAAATTATAATCATAAGTGTAATGCATTGGGTTTAAAAACAATTTTTGAATCACTAACAGGATGACTTATAAATAGAAGAAACAAGTTTTCCTCAGGACTTACATAGTTCTGGTAAATCAAAACCTCTAAATTTAGCCTATCAAATTCTTTTAGAGCATTTCAACCTCCTAAGAATTAAACTTACAGATTCAGCAAATGAGGTTCTCATGAACATCTAAACATTGATTACAAAATTAATTAATTAAATCCTCCTAAGTATTTCGGTTCAAATTACAAACCTAGTAAGTCGAATTCTCTAATGTATCAGATTCTCCAGCATATTAAAAACAAATCACACACAAATTAACATACAGCCTCGTTCATACTTCCTACATAGAAGAATCATCTTTTCATTGTCTATTTACTTTTCAAAAAATCCCTTTCCAAGGGTTACAAAGTTACACAAGCAAAGGTGGCTGAACCATCTCCCTAAGAAGCTGCCAAGTTTCTATAATCAGGGTTGAGTGGGAGATCCGAATCCAGATGTGCCATTCAGGGGTCTTGCCCAGAGCTGCAGCCCAGTGCCGAGTGGGGGGCACTCTTTGCCATTTTGAATCAATTCATCCCAATGTGCTATGTATGTCCTTGGTTTCCTTCAAGTTTTACCCTTCCCCACTTCCCATCTTCACATTTTATCATTCGAATTACACTGATGAAATCATGCAGCCTCACCCCACCCTTAGTTCACCTCTGACTGCTTTGCTACCTGAATAAAATTAGCTACATACTGTACTCTCTGATATTTTACTTTCTTTACCTTCTTACCTTCATCTCAGACTTAATCATGGACATGGGTAAAGTGACTCCCAACATTCACCATCTGTCCTTGGTCCTTCAGTTTCTTTTCTGAGGCTTTGAAGTTATGAAAAATATGTAACCAGCATTTGTCTGAGTGCATCCTGTTTCTTCATGACTCATCAAAACTGGAGCGGGAGGGCCTATGAGTTTGACAACCCCGGGTTGTTTCAGATGTGTGCCCAGAGGCGCTGTGGGCTTCCTACATAGCAGGTTTACGCAGCAGCATCCTCTCCCAGTCTTCAGAGATGGGGTCTTTCTTCCTGGGTGAGCGAGGAACTTACCTGGCACCCTTGCGTCCTCCATCTGAGTCATGAGATGTTCTTCAGATCAACTGGGTTTCTCCCAGAAGCAAAGAGTCTTCATGGCTTTTTCATAGCTCAGTCCGTTTCCTTCCCTCCTTTCTCAGTGGATTTCAGGTAATAATAATAAAAAATGTGATGCTCTGTTCTAACAGCTCAACCCAGTGCCCATGCTATATGTGAACTATTTGTTGGGCAGCTGCCTTCACAACTCACACAGATGCCTAGGCTCATGCAGGATGGGTGCTGAATGGTGACACTAACTACCTCCAGCCCACTCTCTCTATCAGAAAATATAATTGACACAATTTTTCCAAAATCTCATGTGCATATTTAGTGGCATGAAGGGAAATTAAGAGCATAAGCTTAAATACCCACGTTGTGTGATTTATTAATTAGATTTCACTGTGGAGAAAGGGCCTCTTGAATAATTAATATGTTTTCCTAAGAAGATTTGTCTGATTCTGAAAATGTTTAAACAAAAGAAAATCCCACAGACAGTCAAAATATCCTCCTAAGTAGTCCCAAGGAGCCAGGGGGGGCTTAAAAATGCCCTAATTCCTGATAAGAACTAAAATAGAAATAGCCACCAGGGTGAAATACAACTAGTTCGCTCAACAGTTTATCTGGGCTCTTCAAAAAAGGAGTTAGATGATAACCTAAAAAACCTTGTGGCTGAATCCTTAGTGAGGTCATCATTTAAATTTGTTCATAAAGATGGACCAGTTCAGTTCCTCTCTCTTCCCAGCAGGAATGATGAGGGGTCTGAGAGTTAATATGTTAAAGACTCAGAATATGAGCCAAACCACAGTCACCAGGTGTTTTTAGTGGCCCAGTTAAAGCACTGCCAGCCTAAAACTCTGCAAATGCAAAAACAAGCAAACAGCAACAAAACAACTCACAGATAGACAAAAGTAGGGTGATTACCACAGAGAAACAGAGGTGAGGGAAGACAGGATGAAGTAAAGGAGGGATAAATGGTGATGTAAGGATGCTTGACTTGGGGTGGTGAACACACAATACAATGTACAGATGATATACTAGAATTGTACCCTTGAAACCTATATAATTTTATTACCCAATGTCACATTATTTATAAATTCAATAAAAAGGAATGCCATTTAATAGCTTTACTCCTAGCCTGTGACAATGCAGTTTGGTGTAGGAAAAAGCATAGACAATGGGTTCCAGCAATGGTTCTATCACTTACTAGCTGTGTGAACATAGGCAAGATACTTCACCTCTCTGGGCCTCCATTTTTCCCACCTGGTAACAAGGATATAATAAAACTTGCCTTGTAGGGTATTGTTTGAGGAAAAGAAGGAAATGGGAAGTAGAGAGTTTCTGATTCATTGCTTGACATTCAGTAAGAGCTCAATTAAGACTAATATTGTGATTGTTAATAAGCCCTGAAACACCATTATATCCATTATTCACATCCATTCCTGTCTCAGCATCCTCTTGGATTCGGTATAACGGCAACAGGGTAAAACTTTTATATCCTCCCCCACTGCTAAGATGTTAGTTAAAATTCTCCTAAGTGGGTCAGCGAACTTCATGCTAAATGCTTTCCAGTGTCCTTCCCCTCTGTCCAGATGCCCACGCCCTCCCAGAAGCCTATGATTTGGATATACTATGGTCCAGAAAAATTGAATCATTTTCTCTAACACCATCTCCATAACCACACATTTACTTTCCACATTCTGTACTAGTATTTGAAGGGGGGGATGGGGGACGAGGGCAGAGGCAATGTACTATCTTCCCTTTCTGGCCATTACCCTCCAATAATGTTCTAACCAGCTCAAGCCTGCATGAAGGTCTTCCCAATCCTGCCTCACAAATGAGTCTCAAATTACTGTTCAGTACTCTTCCCAGCCCAGTCCAATTTAGCAAATTGAGTTGAACTAAGAGAAGAGTAACTGATGAAAATCACACGAAGGTGGGAACAATCTGAGCCCCTAAGTCCCAATTGTGTTATAAAATGGAAATTCTAGTTACTCCTTGAGCAGGAAAGAGTTAGAGCATCAAGACAAACTTAGCCCCAGGGTCCTGGGATTTAGGTGCCACAGAGGTGTCCAAGAGATTGGCTTTTACAACCTGCCCCCTGTATGCAACCATGGAGATTGCTGGGCAACATGAGTGGCTGTCTTCAGGAGCCCCATTTGCTGCTAAAAGACTTTCTTCTGCCATAATTAGAACTGTTTTGGCCTTGCAGTGCCGGTGAAACCTGCATTTGTGTGTCTGAGTAATGAAACAAGGTTGGATTTGCTTATGTTCTTCATACTTCTTTGTAAGCCTCTAATTATTTGACAAGTCTACACTAATAAAAGAGAAACATGCAAATTGACCATACCTCTGCTATCTCCACAAGCCATGCCCACCAGCCAATCAGGAGAGAGCTTGCAAATTAACCCAAGCAAGATGGCTGCAGCCACAGAGCAAGCAGGAGGCTTGGGTTTCCCTGGCAATGGAGGAAGCCAAGCTTCATGCCCACTCTGGCCAGACCTGGCCTCTGCTCAAGGCTACAAAGTTTCAATTATAGAAGATAAATAAATTCCAACAAAAATGGCAGCAGCCACAGAGCTGGAGAGAGCAGGAGGCTTGGGTTGCCCCTGGCAATGGAGGCAGTTATAGAAGATAAATAAATTATAGAAGATAAATAAATCCCAGGTACCAGGACCTCTGCTTGGTTCACCGGGGGTCATGGCCGTCCTGCAAACCACCACTGGCTGCTCACCCAGGCCACCCCATGCCCAAAGGGTGACCCTGATCCAGGTCACCTTTCAGGGAAAACCAGCCGGCACCCACCTGTGCACCAGGCCTCTAGCCTGTCTAAGAAAAGATTAATATGCAAACTGACTATCACTCCAGCACATAAGATGGATGCCCCCATGTGGTCAAAGATAGCTGCCACCATGTGGACACACCAAGATGGCCACCACAAGATGGCCAGCAGGGGAGGGCAGTTAGGAGGGACCAGGCCTGTAGAGAAGGACAGTTATGGGTGATCAGCCAGCAAGAGAGGACAGATGGGAGGGACCAGGCCTGCAAGGGAGGGCAGTTAGGGGTGACCAGGCCTGCATGGGAGCAGTTAAGTATCAATCATGCTGGAAGGGGAGTGGTTAGGGGGTGGTCAAGCTGGCAGGCAGAAGCAGTTAGGGGCAATCAGGAAGGCAGGCAGGTAATCAGTTGGGAGCCAGCAGTCCTGGATTGTGAGAAGGATGTCCATTTAGGCCCAATCCTGGTAGGGCAGTAGGACATCCCTCGAGGGGTTCCAGATTTGAGAGGGTGCAAGTTGGGCTGAGGAACACACACCCCCGTGCATGAATTTCATGCACCAGGCCTCTAGTGTGTAATAATTTTATAGCTTGGAAGGGTATTGTCATCAGAAAAAACTTTGGGTTATAGTCGCAGCCCATCCTAAGGGTCTGGTTGGCTGAGTTAAGAGCAGCAGTGCAGTGCAGTCCTGTGTGGACAGCCAAGGCTGATTCTTCATGTCTTCAGCACCCTTGTCAATGGATTTGTGCTATTTACAAATCCTGGGGCCAGGTTTCCAAGAGCTGGGCTTTCTGCCATGGTCTGCCTGGACCCACACTTCACCTAGAAGCTTGGAACCCGTTTTCTTTGCTCTTTCCTCTCTCCCTTTCTCTCCACCGAATCAAAAATTTCTTGCTCCATTTTCCTCCCAACTCCTCAGCATTTTGACAATAGTATGGCTTCAATAAATGTTACTGAGGACAATGGGAGTTGGAGCAGACAAACCCTCAAAGCTGTTGTGTATATAACAATTGAATAATATATTTACACAGCAACATTTAAAAGGTAAGGTGCTGCGATTCTGATTAAGTAGATGTGTCCAGATAGAACCTGAAAAGATTCTTTAAGCCTCCCTATTTAAGTATAAAACTAAGCTACTTTAAAAAAATTGAATATATTTGACATAGCATTTATAAATTTAAGGTATACTTAAGCTACTTTCTTTAGAAAAATACCTTACATTGAAGATTATCTGCACAACTGCAAATTCCCTTCTGAAAATGTTTAATGTACATATTTTAGAACTATAAAGCATTACATTTTCATTAAGGAGAATTAAGATCTTACAAAAATTTTAATATGATGAAGAACAAATGCAAAATCAACCCTCATCTCACTGCCCAAACACTGCTATGTCAATTCTTAGAAATTATTTCAATACAGGACTTTATCCCTATGCATAATATACAATTTTTAAAATTTAACATAATAAAATACAAAATATTTTCTGTAATTAAATGCTCTGTATAATTATGCTTAATGGTTGCAAAGTATCATAATTTAAATAATCCCTCATCCTGGGACCTTGCAGGTGTTTCTAGCTTTTGCTACAAAATAGAGTTTGTGATCAACATGTTTTATGTAAATTTGCACACATGCATGATTATTTGGGTAAGTTCTTAAAAGAAAAGTCTATTCAGAGTGATGGCTTTTGAGGACTTTGGCTTTATTCTGCTAAGTTGGTCTTCAGAAAGCCACAGTGATTTAGCAGCATGAATCAAAATATATAGACACCTTGTATAGGAGTGCTCCCCTCCCCACATTCCTAACAATTTTAGAAATACCTTCTCCATTTTAAAAGATTTAAAATGCTGCTCTTGTTTGCAGTTCTTACTAGAGAGATGGAACATTTTTGTGTATTTACTATTCCTTTATATTTCATTTTTTGCAGGCAAATAGACTATTCATGACCCTAGGACATTTTTAAATTAAATTTTTATTTTAAAATTACATATTGAATTACAGAAATTATATGTTAAGGATATGGCCTTCTGACTGTAATATGCTGCAAATATTTTCCATGTTTCTGGTTGAAATTTTAATTTCCTTTCAATGATTATCTTAACTTTAATTATTTTTTATAGTTACATCCACCCACCTTTTCTTTTATGGTTTCTCCCTTTAGTGTTATATTTAGCAAGGCCTTCTTCAACTCAAAAGTAAATAATATGCATAATTTCACTTGCTTTTATTGTGTTAGAAGTTTTACTTAAATTTTTAATTCATTAATAATTTAATTTAAATTTAATTAGATTTTAATGTAATTTTTAAATGCTACATATATTTATATGGTCAAACATCATTTATCAAATAATCATTTCCCTACTGATTTGAGAAGTTTCCTTTGTCATATATTAAATTTTATTAATACTTAGACTGTTTTTGATTTATTTGTTGACTGACTATTCTTTTAATAGTTTAGACATGGACTTATCCACTCTGGTAAACTCCAGGTTCATTATTAAAAATCCTCCTATCGAAAAGTTCTGTTGCAATTTTTATTGAAAATGTGCTAAATTTAGAAATTAACTTTAAGAGGAATTGTTAGAATATGAAGGTTTTTTAAATGTATAAATATGGTTATTTTCTACGTATTTAAGCTTATATATTTTCTTTTATATTTTTGTATTTTTCTTCATATAGTCCCTCACATTTCTTTAAATGATTTAAAATTTATCATTATTGGTTGCTAATGAAAATTTCCTCAGGGTTGTTTTCTAGTGGGTTATTCTTGGTGTATTAGAAAGCTATATATAAACATATATATATATATATATATATATATATATATATATATATATATATATATATGAGAGGGATAAAGAGTTAGAAACATCGATCAGCTGCTTCCTGCACACCTCTTATTGGGGATGTGCCTGCAACCAAGGTACATGCCCTTGACCGGAATGGAACCTGGAACCTTGAGTCTGCAGGCTGATGCTCTATCCACTGAGCAAACCAGTTAGGGCTATTGATACTTTTTAAAATCATTTTAAAACCAGTTAATAAACCTGTACAATTGAAGTTCTAATGTTTTCCCTATTTTTCTTCAGATTTCCCCAATAATTAGTTATTAGTCTATAAGTCACTATCTTTTCTATTTTGTATGTAGTGACTATGTCCTTCTTTTTACTATATCTTTCAGAACAACTTTAAAAACTGGTCAGAGTGAGCATCTTTTCTTACCTCTGATTTTCAAAGAATGTTTCTCTTATTAAGTATGTTGCCTGTTAGTTTACAATAGACATTACATCATCTAATTTCTAGTTTATCAAGAGAGATAATCAGATCTCATTATTTCATTTATTGATTCTCCTTTTGGCATCCATCAGTACTTTTTATTTCTATTGCCTAATTTCTTAGCTTTCAGCTGTTCTAGAGCTCCTAGAATAAATAGGAGTTGACCTTATGTTTTATTAGCACTGCTAGATTTGCTTACTAATATTTTATTTTATTGTTTTAAATATGTTTATTGATTTCTAAAAGGAAGAGAGAGATAGAAACATTAAGAGAAAATGAGAGAAAATCATTGATCAACTACCTCCTGCATACCCCACACTGGGGAATGAGCCCGCAACATAGGCAGGTGCCCTTTGACCAGATTTGAATCCGGACCCTTCAATCCACAGGCTGATGCTCTATCCACTGAGCCAAACCAGCTAGGGCACTTACTAATATTGTATTTACATTTTGCATCTTTGCTATAAAGTATAATTCCCATTTTGTGTGTGTGAGGGGATGTCTTTTCAAATTTAGTTTCAAGGTTTTAAGCAGAATAAATATTTTAAAACTTATTGTTTGCTGAAATAAGTGTACTTTTATGAGAAGCTTTTCTTCCAATCAATTTCCTGGAAGATATTGCTTCCCACTTTTTCTCTATTTAGTTAGCACACAGTAGTGCAGCAGGTGCTTGCATTCGTTGTTTTGTTCAATATCATTTCATTTCAATGTTGATGGAATGCATAGGAACTTAACTCTTATTTATATCAAGTAGCCTATAATAAATTGATTTTATTTTTCATCATTTTGCTTGAAGTTGTAGAACTACCCATGACCACTAAGTGAGGACCTGCTGCTGAACAGGGCATACCTCAGGCCATTCAGGTGAAGCAAAAGAAAAAAGAAATAACACAATAAGTTGATTCAGAAAACCAGTGTGAGTGAGGTCTATACAGTAATTTGCAGATTTTACTCTCAATTGAGGAGCCTCACCAACAAATTATATAAACAAAGAGAAGACCCCAGCCACACACTTGTGAGGAAGATCAACGCAAATGTCAGCCCCTGGCAGAGCAGGGAAGAGCCCAACCATGATTCTGAGTGCATTGAGGCTCCTTAGCTAGAGAGGGAGGCTGAGCCTCCACATTCCATCTTTTCTCTGCCACAATACACAGTGTTCCAGGAAAGACACATCCTTGTGGGCGGACACAGATTTTGACAAAATCCAGGAAAAATATAGCCGGTAAGCAAAATATAGCAGTACAGACTTTTTCAACTTGTATATGCATTTTGTAAGACTTTTAGCAAGCCTGTGATTAATAAAACTATTTAAGGACCTTAGTAATTAACATTTTAAAGAAAAACTTAAACATTGCAATTTTTTAAAAAATTAAACTTACTTTTAAACATTTAGTTTTAATTTTTCCAGACTCTATCTTCTATAAACAATATGAATAAAGCAAGCAAGTAAATACCATTGTAGAATAAATATAAATAAACCTCATTTTGTGGTTTAAAAATAATTATACATTCAGGCTACTGTTTTCCAGTATGTTATTGTTTTTAAATTATTTATATTTAATACTAATTATGCTAATATTTATTATTTATTTTAAAAAGTATGGTGCATGCAAACAATTGATACTATTTAATTGCAAAAATATGAGGATACTTTCTATGTACAGACATTGAAAGGTTTCCATGATATATTTTCTTTTTAAATTTTAAAAATATTTTTATTGCATTTATTAGAGTTACATTGGTTAATAAAATTAGGTTTCAAGTGTACAATTCTATAATACATTATCTGTATATTGTATTGTGGGTTCTCCACTCCAAGTCAAGTCCCCTTCCATCACCATTTGTCCCCCCTTTATCCTTTTTTACTTCCCTCACCCTTTTTTCTCTCTAATAATCATCATACTATTGTGTGTGTCTATGAGTTTGTTTTTGAGCTTAATCCCTTCATCCATTTCACCCAGCTCCCCAATCTCCCTCCACTCTAAAAGCTGTCAGTCTGTCTTTTGTATCTATGAGTCTGTTTCTATTTTGTTTTTGTTCATTAAATTTCACATATAAGTGGAATCATATGGTATATGTCTTTCTCTAACTGGCTTATTTCACTTGGCATAATGCTTTCCAGGTCCATCCATGCTGTTGCAAATGGTAAGATTTCCTTCTTTTTTATGGTCAAGTAGTATTCCATTATGTAAATGCACCACAGCTTTTTTTTTTTATCCACTCATCTACTGATGGGTACTTAGACTGCATCCAAATCTTGGGTATTGTAAATAATACTGCAATCAACATAGCCAGTGAGTTAAGAGAACTAGTAGGTGAAGTGTCTGGAAGCTAAATAAGAAAGTGCCATAAGCTGCTGAGAGCTTAAGTAAGATGAGTACTGAGACTGGACCATTGGATATGACAAAATGAGGTCAACACTGACCTTGGCAACACTGGCTTCACTAAAGTGGTGGAATAAGCTAACAGGAGACTATGAGGGGAGAAGTGGAGTTACACATGGAAAAAGAGAAAAAGTATACTAGTCAGAAGAAACATTAGTTTAAGAACGAATTTTTTAAGGAGGAAGAAGTTATAACATGTTTGTATTGTTATAAGAATGAGGCAATTGAGAGAGAGAAATTTATGATGCCAATGAGGGGGAAATGTAGGAGCACTGAGTAAACAAATAGGAGTGGCTCCAGGGTTGGTTTTCAGAAGGAAATGAGACAATACATTACAGAGGAACAATGTACATATGGGTAGAGATGCGAAAGGCTGGTAGATTTAATGATAAAATCACATAGTTCATTTTTATTGCTTCTGTGTTCCCAGAGAAATGGCAAGGTCATCAGCTGAAAGTGAGGAAAGAGGAGGTGTTAGAGGCTGAAAAAGAGAAAACAATGTGAAATGGTCGCGTTGTGGAGCTGGAGAAGAAAGTGGCTAAGATTATAAGCAATATAGAAGTGCCACTTGAGATTTATGAATTGGCCAGAGAACCTGGAGATCAGTTAATATATGTGTGTTTTTCTGTAATGTAGGCTTAGAGAAGGCAGAGATTATTACAATGGGGTTTTGACAGATGAGTGAATTAGAGAGAGGAAGGAAAGTGGAATCAAGGGCATATGCAAAGAGATGGACCATGGAATCTAAGCTGGGTGAATAGAGAAGCAAGAAAAAGAGGAGGTTATAGGTAATAAAAAATGGTAAGATTGATAGACTGGAGATCCTGACAAGTAACTGTTCGAGTGCCAGAGGCATGAACTAAAATGATGGGAGGTGATAGAAAGTAAGAGTCTTAAAACATAAATTTTGAAAATGGTGTAGTTACCAGCGATAGAAACCAGGTAAGGGGTTACTATGAGAGTGGAAGGCTAGCAGCAAGTGGAGGAAATAAGTCAGGAAGTGAGGCAGGGAGTGGGACTGATTGTGTATATAGATATTACGGCCACCAAAAAGGAAGAGAAAAACTTGTGGGGAGAAAGACAGTGAAGCAGGTACTAAAATTGCCAATGGATCAGGGAATGAGCAATAGATAGGTCAGGGAATGGCTGCAACAAGAGAAGTAGATGATGTAGTATGATATATGTGTTTCAAAGAGTTCAGGGTTTAAAGTAGAAGAAGGAATGATGGAGTGGAGGTGGAGATAAGGAACAGTGAGTACATCTTCCCCTGGTCCAGATTCTTTCTGTGGTTGGTGGACTGTGGAGTAAGAGTAGCCACCACCTGTGAGGATTGCAGTGGTAGAAATGATATCTTGAAATGACCAAGGTGAAGAGAGTTTTGTAGAAAAGGGTGAAGATTTTTTTTTATGACAGACTATGTGCTCCATGCAGTTGGGAGGGTGAATCAGACTATGAAATTGTGTGGAGCTATTTTGGAGAAAAGAGCCAGGGTGGTAATTGTTAACTGGAGAAGCTCAGACATATGGTGGGGGGTGGCTATACAGAGAAATTAGGAGAGATGGGATTGATCCTGGTGGTTTTTAAGAGGAATATATTCCATATATTCTCAACTGGAGCTTCCTCCTGGTGCGGGATACTGACTCATTGTATAGTTGTACAGAAGAAGAGAGGTCTTATCAGGAGTACTCAGACTCTATGGAATTGCCTGGAATCCTGTTGTGAGAAGAAGATTTTGTCAAACTTTTCTTTCAGAGAACTTCCTGGACAGTTCATGATCTTGGGAGTAGAATGCTTCCCAGAACTACAGACTAGGTCATGGGGATTTCCTGATGTCCTTAGCAAGAATAGATTCAGCAGAGTTTTAAAGGAGACTGAAGGTAGTGAAATCCAATGCCTAAATAATAGTGTTGGACAGGAGAAAAGAGAATTCTTCAACTGAGTAACCTCAGATGAATCTGAGGGATACACATCAAACTCAAAGGCCAAATTTTTTATAACTATTTACAATACAGAAATAAAATTCATAGATATTTTAATATACCAAAACACATATTTTCAATGAAAAATCAATGTAATACCTTAACTATTTTATAAAAAGAAATAAGAAAAAAATTATAATAAAATAAAAATGTATTTCAATATGGAAATGCTCAGGAATTTAGTAGGATATAGAATGAATGTGCTTACACCTTTATTTAGAGTAAAGAGAATGCAACAGCAACAGGCACAGGCAGATAGCAGTGGCTCAGAACCCACAGCTAAAGCCATTAAGTCACAAAGCAGGATAGGAGAGTAGGCCTTGAGAGGAGAATGCTATTTGGAGTTTTGGAGGGCACTGGGAAAAGCTTCAGGCATATGAGGCCCAAGCAGTGTTGAGTCAGCTCAGGGTTGACACTCTCAGGGCTCATCCACTGAGTCCTTTCAAAAAAAAACAAAATAGTGACAACCCAAGATGGCAGCATAGGTGAGCACCTAAACTGCTGCTTCACACAACAATTTCCAAACTACAACAAAAAGAACGGACATCATCCAGAACCACAGGAAAGCTGGATGAGTGGAAATTCTACATCTAGAAGGAAAGAGAGGGGCTCACGGAGACCCAGAGGAGCTTCAAAAAACTGAGGTATAGAGATGCGCGCGCAGAGAGAGTGGGTGCTGGATTGCCTAGCTGGCTTCCTCTGGCAGAAGGGAGATGAGAGACTTCCAACTACACTGAACCCCTTACCCTACGGCACTGAACCCCAGGTCCAGCCGATATTCATACGCGGAGAATTTGGACTGTAAAAAGGGAGAAGTGCACAGAAATTTAGGGGATCCACCAAAGGTCAGAAGTCTGCAGGTGCACACTCAGCTGTGGGCAGAGGACAGACTGCTGATTGTGCCACTGGCTTGTGGGCGGAAGGCAGAGCCTACAGACTGTGCCACTTCTAACTCCACTAAACCCCAGTTTCGGGCAAGACCCTGAGGACCCAGACTCATACGGTCCAGGAGCACAGGGGAGCTGGAAAGGCAGCAGTCTAAAGGCACTGTCCCTACACACAGGGACCACTCCAACAATTACCCAGAGGCACGTGAGACCCAGGGGCCCCATAGGGTGGGGCCAACTGGAAGGCAAGGCAATCCGTTAGGCCCTGAGACTCCACCCCTCCCAAGCTCCACAAAAAGGTTTTTGCAGTTTTGCAAGTCTTGTATCATAAGGCTGAATCCAACACAGAAGTTCTCCCAGCATAGTGAAAATGCAGAGACAAAGGAAGAGATCACAAACAAAAGAAATGGAGAAAAACAAACAACTGGATATAAAGTTCAAAACCATACTCATAAGGTTTTTCAAGAATTTCTTAGAAAAGTTGAATAAAGTTAGCAAGACCCAAGAAAAGATGAAAAAGACCCAACTAGAGATGAAAAAAAGACCAACTAGAAATTAAATATGCATTGTCTGAAATAAAAAATATTATACAGAGACCTAACAGCAGACTAGAGGAAGGCAAAATCAAGTAAAAAATTTGACATATAAAGAATCAGAAAACACTCAAATGGAAAAGCAAGAAGAAAAAAGAATCCAAAAATATGAAGATAATGTAAGGAGCCTCTGGGACAACTTCAAGTGTACCAACATCAGAATTGTGGAGGTGCCAGAAGAAGAGAGAGAGCAAGATACTGAAAACCTATTTGAAGAAATAATGATTGAAAACTTCCCACATCTGGTGAAAGAAATAGACTTACAAGTCCAGAGAACACACAGAACCCCATATAAAAGGAATCCAAAGAGGACCACACCAAGACACATCATAATTAAAATACCAAGAGCAAAAGACAAAGAGAGAATATTAAAAGCAGCAAGAGAAAAACAGTTCATTACCTACAAGGGAGCACCCATACGATTGTCAGCTGATTTCTCAACAGAAATGATGCAGGCCAGATGGGAGTGGCAAGAAATATTCAACGTGATGAATAGCAAGAACCTACAACCAAAAATACTCTATCCAACAAAGCTATAATTCGGAATTGAAGGTCAGATAAAGAGCTTCACAGATAAGAAAAAACTAAAGGAGTTCATCAGCACCAAACCAGTATTATATGAAATGCTGAAAGGCACTCTTTAAGAAGAGTTAGGAGAAAAAAGGTAAAAGATAAAAAATTATGAACAACAAATACATATCTATTAACAAGTGAATCTAAAAATTAAGTGAATTAAAAATTTGATGAACAGAATAAACTGGTGAATGTAATAGAATCAGGAGCACAGAAAGGGAGCGGACTGATAATTCTCACAGGGAAAGGGGTGAGGGGGGTGCAAGGAGAGACTGGACAAAAATCATACACCGATGGTTGAGGTCAATGTGGGGAGAGGTAAGGGTAGAGGGAGGGGTGGGAGCTGGGTGGAGGAGACCTATGAAGGGGAAAAAAAGAGAAACAAATGTAATAATCTGAACAATAAAGATTTAATTTTTTAAAAATTGTAATTAGTGTCTTCATGGTAAAATATAAATTATTAAATTTGAATAATTTAAATTATTCAAGCATATTCTATAGATATGTTAACTTATAAGCACAAGGGAATTTGCATATGTGATTAAGTTAAAGGTCTTAAGATAGGAAGATTATCTGGGCTTTCTGGGCAGGCCTGGTGCAATTATAACCCTCATAAATGAAAGTGGGAGTCAGGAGGGTCCACATCAGAGAGAGATCTGAAGGAACTATGCTTCATGGGCCAAGCAATGCAGCAGCCCCTAGAAGCTGAAAAAGGCAAAGGAATGGATTATCCTCTGGAGCCTCCAGAAGGAAAGCTGTCCTGCCAACACCTTGATTTTGGCCCAGCAAAATGCACTTCAGACTTCTTATCTAGTCTAGTACCATAAAATCATACATTTGTGTTGTGTTAAGTAATAGGAAATTAATTCACTTTTATTCTATAATTATCAGAACAAGGTTCTGTATTGGGGAAATAATAAGCATGTTTCTCATCTGCATGATTGGAGGGACAATCAAAACATATTGGAGTGTGGGACAGTATTCCTTTGTGCAGGACTGCACCACTCATTGCTGGACACCCAGCATTTTTGGCCTCCATGTGTACATGCCAGTAGCTCCCCTAAATCATTGCCATAACTAACACACACCTTTATAAATATTTACTTTTCAAAAGAAAGTACCTGTCACTGAGAAGCAAGGAAGGAGAGGGCCTTCATGGCTCAGGATTTCTTTGAGCTAGAAACTCATTTCCAAAGACACTTTCATGGCCTTCAGTTACTCAGCACTCAGTAGCCTCTTGGCAGACGCTTTGCAGAGTAAAAGTCAATAAACTATGGGTATTATGATCAATCAATAAAGACTGTTAGTTGATCCCTTAAAAACCTGAAACATGTGTTTAATCCCTGCTCATTCCCTTCCCCTGAAAGTGAGATTGAGCATAGAATCTCCATTTGATTATAGAAGCCATCACAATCCATAACTTTCTAATTTCCAGGGAGGCATCTAATGAAATCCCCAATCATTATAAAAACTCACAAATGGGGAGAATTAATGCAATTAAAATGGAAAAAAACACACAATTTCCCTTCAATCCCCTGGGCTCGGTCTACTATGGAGTATGAGGGTGGGAAAAAGAATCTTCTTTTATATAACACCCCTCTACCCTCAGCAGTCATTGGTTACTATCTGCAAAGGTGATAGGCCTAATATGTTACAATGGATGCAATAGTATCCATGCCACTAGAGAGTCCAGTGAGGGATTCTTGATATAACACCAAGAGAAAGAACCACAAAATTAGGGAAGGCAATGTACAGATTGGGAACCATGACACAGAAGCCCTACGGGTGGGAGTGCAGCATGGGAGTGAAGAGTCAGAAGAGAATTATTGCTTCATTCCTGACTCCTCAGTGCCTGAGCACAGTGTGTAATTAGCCCTCACCAGAGAGACTAGCTCAGCATATTGTTTAGCACGTCAGGCATCTGTCCTCTGGGAGGCTGCATGGCTCAATAGAATGCGGGAGGACAAGGCAGCTATTACAGAACTGTTCTCTTCATGGGAAGGAGAAGCTCTGATTTCTGCCTTCCTCTCTTCTTAAGAATGCAGTTTGATCATTACCAAGTCAGAGGATGTTCTTTTCAGGGAGGGAAACACATGACAAAAATTCTTTCAAGTTAAAAGAGTAGATAATTATTGTATAATTAGACCAAACATCACCTTATGATCTGTTCGCTGCTCATCTCTATGTGAAGGCTAGGTAAGGAGTTGTTTTTCTCCATTTTGGCTGGTTCTTTGTGGAGAAATCGGCTGCACCCCCCACCACCCCCACCACCCTCCACCCCAGTCATTTCCATCCCTCCTTTAGTTTATCCAGATGCATTTTTCAAGGAGATCAAGAGCCAACTATCTGAGTGGAAAATGACCCCCAGTTATTATTCAGGATTCAATAAGTAACCCAAAAAGAGCATTGAATAGAGGTACCATAGAACAGATGGGGAAGCACTCATTGATCAACAAATACTGACGACTGGTACTTAGGTTCATCCAGCAGCCAGTTAACCTCTGACAAAGCCTCTTCAGGATTTTTGCTTGCAATACAGTATTTAACAAAGTAAGCAAACTTATGGAAACCTGCAACAGCATTGGGTAGTAAAGTTAACAGCTGAATGTATGCCAATCTATGGGGAACAATCTTCACTTGATGGCCAGAAGTTTACCAAGAACTGTGAGACAATAAATTTCTGTTCTTTAAGCCATCCCATCTGTGGTACTTTTATTCTGGCAGCCCTAGCATACTAATACAATAAAAATGTTTTTTATTGATTTTAGAGAGAAAAGGAAGGAAGCGGGAGGGAGAGATAGAAACATCAATGAGAAACATCAATCAGCTACCTCCTATATGCCCCATACTGTGGAATCGAGCCCAAAACTCAGGCATTTGCCCTGGTGGGATTCAAACCAATGCACGAGACTACATTCAACCAACTGAGCCATACCAACCAGACTAATACAAGCACTTTCTTATGATACCATGAGAAAATGGGTGTTCAACCTCAGGGCAAGTAATTATTTTCTGAGGGACCAGATAATGTATTCACCCCAACCTCCTTTTCATTTGAGAGCCTCCTGAAGGACAAGGAGAGGCTGCAGCTCCAGGATGCAGGTAGAAGACGAAAAGGGACAGGTATTGGCAGATGTGTGTTCAGGCCCTTTAAGGAAAACAGGGCAGGGAGTGAACTCTGAAGGAAGAGTGTTCAAAGAGCTGTTGTTTCTCATATTTCTCTCAGATCAAAGCACTATGTGCTCATAGAGAAATGGCCTTTTGAACAAGAGATATTTCCACTTCTGTTCAGCAAAGCTATATAAGATTAATACTTGCTAGTTCCAAAACTTGGGCAGAGATTGTTTAACCTGTCTTCCAAATTTAGATTCTAAAAGGGATTTGTACCTCCTCCCAAATACTTAATGGACATAAATACTTCATGTCAAGTCCAGTTTGGGTTGCGTTTCTAATCAAGTAGCCAATATGAGCTTTATAAAAAGATTCTATAGCATGAGATGTACAGCCATTCTTCTGAAGAATTAAAGAAAATGATTATTTTATTAATTTTGCACAAGGAAGAGAAAAATCAGAAAATAAACACATTAGTTTCTCTGAATATACCAAAATAAAGCCTCTAAAATGGCGACATCAGATGAGAAGAAAAATCAAAGGGTCAAGATAAAAAGGATCTGGCTGACCAAGGGGAAAACCGCAAGGAGAAGAAAAATGCAATTTCAGGATTAAAATTGCACTGAAGGTCATAAAAAGTTGAACTGACACAAAAAAAGTAAAATCAGTCACATAGAAGAAAAACAATTTATTCTAGAACAAAAAAAAAGAAGGAAGAAATGAAATTTTGGAAAGAAGTTATTAGTTATGAAAAATACAAGCTAGAAGTGCAGCTTTACATACCAGGTATTCTTGCTAAAAGAAGCTAGTTAGCATAAGTCCTTGCTGAGCAGAATCTACTTCTTAAAATGGGCTCACCTATTCAAAGTAACATAAATGAAAGGAAAAAAAATTATGCATATTTATATGCCTTTAACTCTTTGGTAAGTTATTGAATTCTGAGTTAAAAGTTTTAAATCCCTTTATATATTCCAGCAGGAAAAAAATTAAAGAGATCTGAACTAAGACAAAAATTACACTGACCTCAGTCTTCTGGTCGATGGCAATAAACATGAGATAGCAACTGAGCAATGTCTATATAAAATTCTTAGGAGAAAAGAGTATGACAATTATTTACATATGGATACATTATAACTCATGTGTGAAGTATATTTTCAAATATGCAAGGACTTTAAAAATAAAACAGCTGTGTCCTTTTCCTAGATAAAAATGAAGTCAATGCCAAAACAACCAATGAAGAAGTTTATCAAAATTAAAAACTCAAAAGGGGAAGAACTATTATTGATGAGAATTATCTGTCAAATATGATTTTCACCCAGTTGCTATCTGATAGTGAAATTGGAAGCAAAAGTTAAAATTGAAAAATATGTCTTAAAATAGTTTATATTTTATTGAACACAATAATACACTAATAATTTTCAGTAGTGGAAAACTAAGATTTAGGTAGGATTTAGAAGGTGGAAGGAGGTATTCGTCATAAGAAGTAAAGCTCTTGTAAATTAGATTAGTACTGACTTAATAATTAGGAAATATAGCATAAAGTGTATTTTATCTTACTCTTGATTGATTTATTTTTCTGGGTATGAAGGAAAGATATTTTAGAAAAAAAATCAAGAAAAAAGTCTCTTATAATTTCAGCACCCAGAAACAACCATTACTACTCTGTTTACATGTCACCATTGGAACTAGGCTGCCAAACTTAGAATGTTATAATCTGCTTTTTACTTTAATTAAATAAATTATTAACTAGTATGATTTTTAATTATTCATAACTAAGTATCCCATTTGTATTAGTTTCCTATTGTTGCTGTAACAAATTTCCACAAAACTTAATAGCTTGAAACAACACAAATCTATTACCTTTCAGTTCTGTAGGTTAGAAGATGGACAGGGGCTAGAAGAAAGGTGTGGGCAGAGCTCTGTTCTTTTCTGATTCTCTAGAGAAGAATCTGTTTCCTTGCCTTTTCCAGATTCTAAAAGCAACTGCATTCCTTGTTTCATTTCCTCCCTTCTCCATTTCCAAAGCCAGTGACATTGACTCTCTCTGACCATTCTCCTATGGTCATACATCGCTAGGACTACAGCTGAGAAAGATTCTTCATTTTTAAGGACTTGTGATTGATTGGATCGACCTGATAATACAGGATAATCCCCCCTTTTCAGGGCCTCAATTTAATCACATCTAAAGAAAAGTTTCTTTGCTATATAAGGTAACAAATTCACAGGTTCCTGGGATTAGGACTTGAACATTTTGGGGGTAGGGAGAGCATTATTCTGCCTATTACACTATGTATAGCCATGATTTATTTAACCACTTCCCTTTGGTTGGACATCAGTTTCGAGGTTTTTAAATAATAAATAAACATTCTGCCCAAACCGGTTTGGCTCAGTGGATAGAGTATAGGTCTGCAGACTGAAAGATCCCAGGTTCTATTGGGGTCAAGGGCATGTACCTTGGTTGCGGGCACATCCCCAGTAGGGGGAGTGCAAGAGACAGCTGATGAGTGTATCTCATCGATGTTTCTAACTATCCCTCTCCCTTCCTCTCTGTAAAAAAATCAATAAAATATATTTTTTAAATGAATAAATAAAAAATAAACATTCTTTTATATAGATGTGTGCAAAATGAGTCTTCCCATAGGACAAATTTCTAAAATTGAAATTGCAAGTCGAAGAGTATTTTCTTAAATGCCAGCGCTCTTGACAAGTTGTTGAATTTACTTACTGAAAGGTCTAAACTCATCTCTTTCCAGTGATGCATGAAAAATACCTGGTTTTTCACCTTGGCAACTGGGAATTATTTATCTATTTTTTAATATCTGGCAAATTAGTAAGTTAAAAAATGATATCACATTATTGTAACAACTGCATTTCTTAGTTTACTAATGAACTCAAAATTTTTTTCATACTTCCATTGGCCACTTGTATTTCTTAGATTTTGAAACTGGTTTAACTCCTTTGCCTATTTTTATATTAGGGTTTGCTTGCTTAATTCTTAAATTGATTTGTAAGAGTTGTTATTATACTAACTATATCAATTCTTTAATATAAGGTCCAAATATATTTCAAGTCTGTTATTTACTTCTTAAATTTTTCTAAGATACTTTTTGATATTCTGAGGTATACGTAGTTCATCTATCAAGCATTATTTTGCTACTGGTTTTAAGTTTAGAAAGTTCTCTGTTAAGCATTGAGCAATGTGGAACTTCGGAGGGAATGTGGGGAGGGTAAGTGGGTGGGAATAATCAACAAAGGACCTTGTATGCATATATGCATAGCCCATGGATACAGACAATAGGGCGGTGAGGGCATGGGGCGTGGTGGGCAGGGGCAGGCTGGAGGGAGTCAATGAGGGAAAAAAGGGACATATGTAATACTTTCAACAATAAAGAATTATTTAAAAAATAAAGTTCTCAGTTACCCTACAATTAGATATTTATTTATATTTTCTTATAGTTTTAGTATGTGGTGAGGAAATAGAATATGTTCACGTGATTTGCCAATTGTGCCATAAAGTTCTTGACAAAGCATACCTTTTTTCATAAATTTATAATGTCAGGGGTATTTTTATACTAAAATCTTACGTACAGCAGAGTCTGTTTCTAGGTACTTTATTATAGTTGTTTGATCTATTTTTCTATCTTTGTATTGATACAATACTGTTTTAATAATTAGGGCTTTATTTTGACATCTGATTAGGTTGGAAAATACCAATCACCCTATATACAAGTCATGCTAATTCTCTGTTTTTCACTTACTGGACTTGTGCCAATTTATTCACCCAGATTCATCTCTTAGATAAATCACTGAGTCATGGTCTAAGAAAACTCTTCCTATAATTTTTGTTGGAATTGCATTAAAATATAAATTGATTAGGAGATGATTTCCTTATCATGATTATCCCTCCATTTTTAAGTATTCTATATCACCTCTGATAAGCACTAAATGCATTCATCATACAAATGTGCTGCACATTTTACTTAGATTGTTTCTGTACTTTATCTTTTTATTGCTATTGTGGGAAAAAATTATTACCATATATATTTTAAAAATTGTAAAAAAAATTTAAAAATCCATTATTTAGTTGTCTGTGCTATACCAGATATCTCCCTGTATTAGCTTAACTCAAACTAAAATAAATAAAAACACCAATGCATATCGCATAACCCAAAGGCAGGATTGCAGTTGCATCTGAGAATGAACTAGAACTGGTCTTTCCTGTCTCTCATCTCTGGATCTCTGTGTATGTCTGCTTCATCCTTCATTCTCTCTCCCAGCAACAGCCACTCAGATAACCTGAACCAAATAAAAGAGGAAATCATTGCTAATCACATCCAAATTTTACATTTTGCAACTGTAGCCACCCTCAATCTTTAGCCACCTCACTTGCTGTGCTCTCATTTCCTCACTCCTTCTCTCTTCTAAACTTGGGAAGAGATTATGGCCAGGCTGACACAAGTGTATTTCTGGAAGAGTCAGTGATGGTCCAGAGGCCAAAGGTCAATAAGGGCATATGGGGGGGGGAGGGTGAGAATGCTGATCCCTTAGTCAACAGCCAAGTAAGTATCCATCACAATCCTCCTGAATTTTCAAATTAGACAATTATGTTATAGTGTTGAATTGCTCAAAGTATCTACTGTATAATGTTAAACCATAGTAGTAATAATAAATATCTTAACTATAATAAGAATTACTTTATAACTTTATCATTCTGTAGGTTGGTTGCTGATTTTTTGATGCTTTCTTCTCTGTAAAGGAAGGATCTGACCTAGTTTCTAAATTATACCAACAATGGGTATTTAAATTTCTGAAATCCATCATTTCTGGTCTCTACCTAGATAGCTACATGTTGTTGTATTTTTCTCCTATAACCTAATGAATGTGGCATTTTATTAATGAATGTGCTAATATTAAATCATTCTTGTTTTAATGGAGCATGTGTGCCTGCATGACTGTATACTTTGGATGGTCCCAGAGTCTCATTCCTCTCTGCTCACAGTGATAGGAAAAGTATACCTTCAGGGAGGGTTTATTTACATGACTCTTTAATTAAAGGACAAAGAAGAAAAGTAGATTTGTGTGCTCCTCACTAGATGTAAATTGCTTGAATTGACTCTGTAGAGTATGAAGTTTTGCTTCTGGTTAAAAGTCACTCTGAAAGGGCTGAGCTTAACAGGAGAGTTCACTGTCTGACTCGGGCACAGGAAGCCTCAGATGGGGAGTAGTTCTGCCAGAACATGGCTGTCTTCCTGCCTCCCTCTGCTCACTGTGATATCAGATGTGCTTTATGCTAAAGGACAAGGATCTGGAACTAAAGACACTGCCACAATGAGCAGCAGAGTTATCAGGGGAATGCTCATCATGAGAACCCACTCTGCAGGTGTAAAGGAGTCATAGGTCCCTCCCAGGCTACTCCACTCTGATGTTCTGACCCAGAGAATAGACAGTGGGACACCACCCTCAAGTAAGCATTATCCCCTGACTATTCATTAAGAGTTCATAAAGAACAGGCAAATCCCTCCTCCTCCTTACTCTTTCATGATCTTTTACTCCAAAAGGGCCAGAAGTGGGAGTTGTGGCCAATTTATGCGGAGACATTTTATCTTAGAGGTTTTCCTTAAGGGAATCCAATCTGAACCCTAATCTAGCTTCCCACAAGTCAAGTTCCTTTGCAACAATAATAACACTTAACCCTGATGCTCATGCAATTCATCCAGCTTCCTTCTGGCGCTGAGTCCAGGGCATCTACCCCCCCCTCAATACACCTACCTCCAGGGGAAGAACTATGACATTCCTGAGCAGGACTAATGCTAGTTCAGCATGATGGACCCAACCTCATGCCTGGCTTTCCCCCACAGCATCCTATGGCTGGTTTTTAAAAGAGTTGATGGAGCTTGAGCATTTTCAAGAGCCTCTGCTAGAAGCCAAGTCAAGAGCTGGACCAATTGGGAATTAGCATGGTGGACCAGGAGCCCAATAGATAGAATCTTCTTTTAGTATTAGAAGCCAGATTAATTACAGTCATAGATAATTCTGCACAGACTATGATTTGTTATCTGCCATTATTCTCGTGAATTGATATTGCAAATATTTTATTTTAACTTTTTTGAGTTGAAGAAAAACTCATGATGGCAGACTGATGACTCATTAAAATTTTGCTTCATGAAATGAATTTGGAGGCTTTATCTCTTTTCCTTTGTGTTTATGTATCATGGGAATCATGGGATCACAATACCTAAGAAAGTATACCTATTAAACTTCTTGGGCCCAATGTCTTTTAACATGTTTATTTCCTTTTCCTACAAGATTATTGTTCTTTTTAGATTGCCAGTTTATGCTTCAATAGGTTTTGGTCATTTGTATTTTCCCAGAAAATTATCTATCACATTTGCTGCATTCAATTTTTATGATTGTTATAACATTTTTTAGATAATGTCTTTAATCCTTACAAAATGATTTATTTACTTCTCATTATTCTTTCTATTATATTTTTTCTGTACAATGTTTACAGTCACTCCTGCCCTTTTAGTTTGTGTTTGCCTGATTTGTCTTTGCACATTTATTTCTTTATTTTTTAAGGGCATGTGTTTTTATTCCAAGATTAGGGTGATAATGTTTATTTCATTTAATGAAATACTTCAAAGAAATATTTTGTACAAAATATAAACTGGTTAACCTGTACAAAGAAACTTAAATGATTCATTTTATTTTATAGTTCATTTCTTTAATTTTTTTTTCAATTACAGTTTAAAATCACCATTACTTTGTATTAGTTTCAGGTGTACAGAATAGTGGTTAGACAATTATAAATTTTACAAAGTGTTCCCCTAGTAGTTCCAGTACCCAAATGGCACCATACATCGTTATTACATCAATATTAAATGGTTCATTCTCAGTTCCTTGGATAGAATGAATAAAGTCATAAAGAGTAATAATATAATACTAGTATAAGAGTCAATATCCTCCCCTTCCTATTAAGGATTCTGAATTTTTATACTAAATAGACTGTCTTCATCTAAATAAATCATAAAATTATTTGAATAAAAACAAAATTTAATGTCATATTTTTAATTATACTCGTGCACCAATTTTCTGAGAACAAGCCATTAGGAAGATCAGAGTTCAGTGTTCCTATTTCAATTTTTCTCCTATTTACCTGCGAAATATTTCATTAAAAAATAATAATAAACCTGGCAACATTTGCCTTTCTCTACTAAGCAATCAATATAGATTTGCATTATGAACATGAAATTAGTTATTAGGACTTACATAACTGCCATTTTTAGAGTTTGTACATTTTAGCTGCCATGAACAGATTCAGATTTTTATTCAAGGCCAATATTTATAGATCCTGAAGAACTTGAGCCCATAGTGAAACACAAAAAGCCTGTTAGGGTAAGTAATCAATAGCATATGCAATAGACAAACCCTGGATTCTCAGTAGTTTATTTAACACAACAGCTCATTGCCATACAATAGCTAATTCTAATTCTTTGTTCTTCCAAAGTCTGATGTAAGTCCAAGGGGCCTCTCCCCGACCTGGTGACTCTGGAGTCAGACCTCCCTCTATCTTGTGATGTTATCATTTGAACATGTGAATTCCAAAGTTTCTATGACAGAATAAGGGTTTCTATGACTGTCTTAGCCTAGAAGTGACAGACATCACATGCACTCATTCATATTTTGTTGACTAGATTTAGTCACATAACATTGAATAGTTGCAAGCAGCTAGGAATTGTAATCTCTCACAGGAGTAAAACAGAAACTAACTGGATATGGAGAGCACCAGTAGTCTTCCACAAGTGATAAATATATAGTGCTTTAGACGTATATGGAACCCAGCATGGAATTTTAACAACCTTGAAACATCAACAAAATTTCTGAGTCATCTATCATTAAATAAAATGGTAACATAAAATTAATGTACAAAATGATCTTAAGTTTTTTTAAAAAAGTTACCATCTTGAGTGTTATCCATACATAAGTAGTACCCCAAAATCCTAAAAATATAATCATATTGACCTTTCATTGCAGGAAACTGTATACCCAACCAAGTCATGAAATATAATTAAATATGTCTGAGCTAAAACAGAGCTCAAATAAAGCTATCCCTTTGATATATTTTTCACTTCTAGCTGAAGTTCCTCAATTTCCATTGGCATCTTTTATTGGTCTAGTCCTAAGTTTTGCTTTTCTAAAATAACTAAATATTATAACTAAATATTCTTTGCAGGCCACTGGCTTTATTTTGGTATTATTTGGGGATTCAGAACCATTGGACATTGGTTAGTTAAGGTACACTACACTATGTGCTTCATCCACATATACATACATAATTTGTCATTTTTCTTAAAGAAACATTTAGGTAGGGTGATGAAAACATACAATACTTTGGGATGCCTTTGACCTTTACAAATCTGATTATGAAAACTTTTAGGGCTATCTTCTGAATGTGTAGATATCACAAAGAAATAACATCTTATTCTAAAGTGCACTTTTAGAACATTCTCTGGCTCATATACTGCAAATAGACTTCCAATATACTCCTGAATGATATTAATGGGAATATTTCCAACATTTTTTTAGGGATAGTCTCTACTTGTTGGATTGCTCTGCTTCTGTTTTGACATATCTGTCCAATATTTACGGTGGGTTAGTGATTACCTGATTCACCTACTTGCTCTTGAGCTAACATTGCCCATGTTTTTCTCTGCAGCTGCTGAGGAGATATGACTCAAGTCCATAGGCTAAATTTGTACACAAGGTGTCCATCTTTTTACTTACAACTTTTCCTAGATAATAGTTTTTTAGGAACTCTATATAGTTGTTTATATGTTGCTGATCTTTCAGGGTCATTTTCTTTTAATAGAAGTGTTTTGTCCATTAATGTTTCTTGTGATAATTGACATGCCTTGTCTGCTGCTTCTAGTTTACATGATTTTTTTTCTTGTTATTTCTTTTCAGGTTTTTTTTAAAAAAACACTCTTTGCTACAAGGACTATGTTTTCTTTGACTTTGTGCCCTCTAGTGATTTGAAAGCTATGTGATCTGTTATTATTTTCCTAGTGGATAATTTTACATTTAAAAAATTTACTTGAAACTATTCTTGTCACTGCCAATGCCAAGAATAAAACTGTATTTATTGCCTATCTCTATGAAAGATTAGCATCTTAGCATGCATTTTTAAATTCCCTTTTCTTTCTCCCACTCTCCCAGGTTTTTAATTACTTTTTTCTGGCATCAAACCTTTTAATTAAGGGGCTTGGTTGGTGGGTCAAAGGGTTGGGAGGACAATGAGATCTGAAGTCTTTAGCTGGGCTGGGATCTTCCTAGCCTTGCAGTAGCCAAAAGCTAGGAATGGAATTTTAACTCATATTTTTATGCTTTATTTTATATTTTTAAGAACTATTTTTAACATTTGTATCAAGCCTCATAATAATATTACAACTTATTAATTATTAAGCCTTAATTTTCTATTTAAATGGCTGCAATGTGAGCCATAATCTTTTTAATCAACAACTTTATTTTTTACTATTCTGAACTTTTGTTCTCCAATTAAGTAATGTCTTTGAGTGGTCTGTTTTGGGCTTTCTGTTGTTGTATTTCAGGAATGGTATACTTTCTGAGCTCTTATGTTCCTGAGAAATTCTTTCTGCCGCCTTAACATATGAATAACAACTTAGGTAGATAATTCTCAAACTATAAAATTTCTCTTTTCGTAGTTTTATAAATGTGTCTCCTTTGTTTCTGGCATTACGATAAGAGGGAATTTTGAGGCCAACCTTGTATACTTTTTTCTATAGGCAAATGTTTATTTTCTTGAATGTAAGAAAAAATATATCAGGTATCTCTAGATGTGTCTCCCTTCTCCCATGTACACTGATTTTATTTAGAATAAGCAGTCCTGAATCTTTATTCAATTCAGGAATATCTTTCTTCTGTTATATCTTAAATCATCATTCTGTTCAAATTGTTCTATTGTTCAAGAATCCCAATTTCCTCATTATTTTTTTTATCTTGTTGTTATTTTCCTTTTCAATCTGGAACAACTTATAAAACTGGTTCATTTGTTGCTAATTTGCTTTTCTGCAATTTACTTATTGTAATGTCGAATTTAATTTTGTAGCTGTGTTTTTAAAAAATACATTTTTATTGATTTCAAAGAGGAAGTAAGAAGGAGAGAGATAGAAACATCAATGATGAGCCACAAATCAGGCACATGACCTGACCAGGGATCAAACAATGTATGACCTCCTAGTTCATAGGTTGACGCTCAACTGCTAAGCCATCCTGGCCAGGCTGAAGCTGCATTTTTTTTACTTTAAAGGTGTTTCTCACTTCATTCTGCTGGGGAGACTTCGTATTTCGAAGGAAAGGATCTATATGACACAACTTTATCCAATTCCCTATCACTGTTTTCTCCTACCTATAAACTTTTTTGGTACTTTAGCTGATAGAAATATTTTCTGTTTCCTGGCATATCATTGAGGAATACTTAGAGTTTCCAATATAATAAAATTCATTTTGTTTTTTCCTCATAATTTTTTCACAGTAAGTTACAGGAGAGAAAATTACTATTTATTAGATTTTTTAATAAAAAGATAATACAATAATTAACCATTATTTAGGTTTAATTGGATTCATTGCTTTCTAATTGACCTTTTATACCACCATACCTTCCCTATTTGAATTTTTACTTTGATTTGTGTCTCAGTTGGCTCAAACACTTAATACTTTAAGTGATGTAATAGGGAAAGTTTGTGTTTGAGATGTGCTTTTCAAACCCTTATAGATCTAGAATAAGTTCATAGCCAAGCTGCACTAGAAATTAGGTTTTCTATTTCTTGCCCTTTCTTACCAAATTAGCTACTTTACTTAGCCCTCGGGGGGGGAGGGGAAGTGCCAATAAAGGTGTTTTATCAGCTTGTGGTTATTGTAGAATTAAATGAGGTAATACATCCAAAGCATTTAGTACAACACTTAGTAGAGGTAGGTGCAACTACTATCTCTGTTTTACAAATGAGGAAACAGACGCGCAGAGATTGAGATGACTTGCTGGCAGACACACAGAGCCGGTGAAGGCAGAAGCCAGAGTTGGGACACGGAACCATATGAGTGCAGAGTTGAGGCTCTGCTCTCACTAAATAACCACAGAGCAAGCATCTTACTGATTCCACTTCAGAGCTGCTTCCTCTGCCATCCTGGGTATGTTAATTTGAGGAGTACTCTGCTTTCAGGGTCCAATTGCCAAAGTAGATTATGTTGCAAACAGCTGTCTCCCAGGACTACACCACATACTCAGCAGGCATTTCCACAAAAATTAATTGATGAAAATATATGGCAATCACCCAAAGCTGACAAAAACAACTTTTAACCCTGCTGTTAAAAATTAACAGATTCTGAGGTTAGAACTTGGTTTGGAGCCTAGAATAGAGATGCCCCACCCCTCTTAGGATCACTCCCATTTTTCTATTTATCTAATTAAATATGTATTTTATCTTGAAAAGGTAACTGCTTTGTTGCTGCCTCTTATTATAATCCCTTTTCTTAAGCCAGCTCCTGGGAATACACAATATGCATGTTCTGCCCAGGAAAAGGCAGAGGAAAGGAACTTAGAAACCTCTCAATGTCCACTTTGCCTACTTGGAATTAGACTGATTAGCTAGTTACCTGGAATAATGATTTTCCAATAAATGCCCAGGCCTTTACCCAGCTTAAGATTTCAGAGACATTAACCCCAAAGTAGAGATGAATGTTACAGAACCAACGTGGGTCATAGTTAGAGCCTCAGATTCTCTCTGTCCTCAAATAGATGATCTCAGATAAATTTTTTAATAGCAAGGCTCCATTTTTCTCATACATAACAAAGTTTAGACCTAATTCATGAGGTTATAATGAGAATTGCACAAATCCATGTGTGTATATGCAAGTCTTTTGAGAAACAAGTTCTGAAATAACATTTCTATGGGAACTTGGTCTCAAAATGCTCTTATTTCCCTGTCTCTAAGCAAAAACACTGTAAATTGCTTCATTGTTATGAATTATTTCTCAATAATGAGATTTTTCATTCTAGGCTTCCTCCCATAGCTTCCTGATAATGGTCAATAGACAGAAGTGAAAGAACAAAATGAAATGTTTAACTTGCTTAAGACCTGCCTCTTTCTGAATATATATATATATATGAGGGACAGTTCCATGTGGGTGTGAGGGCCATGCATCCCTGGTCCTGCCTCTGCCCTAAGGTGGGGGAGGGGTTCCCACTGACGCCACTTATCTTGGTCCTGGCTCTATGAATTTTGGGGACTCCTTTCTTTGGCACATTGTACATGAATAGGTAAGGAACCATGTGGGTGTCATTCTCCTTTTTCAGCTCTTTCCAGTACTTTATCTCTGATCCTACCAAGCCAAATTCTTATTTAAAAAACCTACAAAAGCTTTTTTTTACCTTGCCTATGAAAGGCTTATTTGTTGAAACTGAGTCCTCTATTTGGGGAGTGTAGGAAAAAGAAGTATGGGTACCTATCCAAGTCATTGGGTGGCCCTTGCTTCCAGGTGGATGGTGAGGACTACAGTGGGGAGATGGTGCAAAGGAAAACGTAAGGAACAGTGATTTGTTCAAACATGGTTGGAGTCTTCCTTTAAGACTCGGTTACCAGTTTGCTCCAAGGTACTGTCCTTTCCTCCTTCACTTTCCTTCCTATCATCCTAACCCCATCTCACAAATTGGAATAAAATCTGACAAGGCAATTCCTTCCAGGCACTGTTTCCAACCACCCTTGATCCAAGGCAGCAGCTGGAATGCATTGGACAGATGAGTCCTTTGGAGAGATGGATAGAGCATCTAGCTTCCATTTTCACTCCCCCAAGAGAAGGGGTAGGGTGTTAGCTTCACCATATGGACACATGCAAGATTTCTCATTTTTTTATTCATCTTAACTTAATAGAAATGCAATGTATCCTTACATTACAATACCTCCTAACCTCCTTTAAAAAAAGATTAACTCTGAATGAGCATAACATAATACAATGTAGAAATACAAAATGAAATAAGGGTTGGGAAACTTTCTGGAAAAGGTCAGTGTTTTTCATGTTCTAGCAAATTACCATAAACTGTGTTACTGAAAACAACAGAGCACTTATTTTTCTCACAGTTTTGGCTGTCAGGCGGCAAAAATCATAGTGTTAGCAGCGCCACGTTCCCTCCAAAGGCTCTAAGAGAGAATCCTCATTTGCTTCTTCCAACTTTTGATGGTTCCAGGGGTTCCTTGGCTTGTAGCTGCATAATTTCAATCTCTGGCTTCACTATCATATGGCCTTAGCCTCCGTGTCTGTGTCATCTCCTCTTCTCTCTTTCTTGAACACTTGTCCTTGGAGTTGGGGCCCACCACAATAATTCAGGATGTTCTTATCTCAAGACCCTTCATTTCATCTGCAAAGACTCTTTCCAAATAAGGTAACATCATGGGGTTCAGTGAGCAGGACAGTGACATATCTTTGGCGGGGGGAGGGGGGTGACCAATCAACCCATTACAGTCAGGTAGTAAATATCTTAGGCTTTATGGGCCATAAATGTCACAACTACTTTATGTTCCAACGCCTAGACTCCACCATTGTAGCTAGCATGAAAACAGCCACAGACAACACATAAATAAATGTGTTTGGCTGTCTTCCAGGACAGTTTAATTTATGAACACTGAAACTTGAATTTCTTATAATTTTCACATACTATAAAATATCCTTCATCTTTTTTATTTTTCACCAGCCATTTAGAAGTATAAAAACTGTGCTTGTCCACATCCACATAAAAAAAAAAAAAAGTCACAGGCTAACATTTGCCCACAGCCTATAATTTGCTCAGAATTAGAATTATAGAATATATTTTAAGGTATCTTGATTTCTTTTTTAAGATCTAAAATAACCTTCTAATAAAACCAACTATCTTTTCTCTGTCTTCGGCATTCTAAAGGTTTCTGTGTCTTTTGATTGCTCTCCTTTTTAAAAGTCTCCCTCCAGCCACGTGGATATGATAAAAATTTAAGTGTAGCCTCACAAGAAATGCGGTGAGGGATGGTAATACAGTGATTTCCATGGTCGGACATTTACATCTATCTGAGCTATGTAACCCGTTAGAACAAGATATGGTGAATTCTGTTGAAGGAATAAAACCTTGCACAGGTGAGTCAGGCCAGCTGAGCTAGTAATGCGGGGTGGGATCAATAGGGCAGTTGTGAGGCACTAAATTAGAGAGAGAGATAGAGACAGAGAGCAGAGAGAAATGCTGTAAAAGGGAATGTGAGCAATGAAGAGGGGCGATAGGAGAAAGAACGGAAGAGAAAGATAAAACAAGGTTGCTTGTGGCAGGAGAGGAAGGTCAATCCAAGTAATGCTAAGTTAGCCTGAGGCTTATTAGGCCACAGGAGGAGAGAGGGCAAGTAGAGACAGCTTAGAGGTGATGGGTTAGGAGCTGAAATCCCAGGAATGGAGAGAGCATCCCTGAGAGTATCACCATAGATGAGCAAGGATGCTGGGGTTTGGGGAGAATTTCTGAATTCTTTGGGTTTGTTTTTGTTATTTTTTAAGTGGAAGACAAGGTGTAACAATCTTCCAAAATAAACAAGTTGTGTTGATGAGTCCTTTCTCTGGTATGGAGGGGAGGGGTCAGAGAGGATTGTGCCCGGTGTGAAAGTGGGCAAGGAAAGGAGTGGGGATCGCACAGACAGCCAGGGCAAGGGGAGCCTCCACCACAGTTAGAGTAGGTGGGCCAGACATGGCCTTTGAAGTCAGCACCCAGCATGGGCCCGGAGTGATGGGGATGCAGCAGGAGCTGCTCAGAGCTTGTAGAGTGCTTTAGAGGATTCCTCTGACAGTCTCAGGGATGCAGGGTGAAGGATAGGGAGAGACTTCGGCAAGAATACCAGAGAGCACAAGACTGGACCCATTAGAAGCCTCTGTTCACAGTCCAGGCAGGATACCTGAAGGCCAGCCCTCAGGCATGAAGGGGAAGGGAGAGATGGGCAGCCTTCTCAGGAGGCACCAGGGTTGGGGGCTGACAGGCTGGCATCTCTCATTCAGCTGTATTGGGTTTGGTCCTGAATCCCCCATGCATTTTACTTGGCTAATTGCCTCCCTGTGGCCAAACTTCCAATTAGAATTTCCCCAGAGCCAGCCGCTTCAGCAATGCAGTCCTCCCCCCGAGAATTGCTCAATCTGGAGGGTCTAACTGCTCCCCTGAGGGTCCCTCGGGGTGTTGTGTAGAGCGTTCTGGGAACAGGATGTTCAGGACTCTGAGGGGAAGCACATGAGGAAGGCAGCAAGGGGCTTAGCCTTCCTGTGGGCCAGGCACTGCTTGGATACTAGCAGGGGGCACCGGAGGGAGCTCGTGCTCTTCATGGCAAGCCCTCACGCCCACTCTTCAATTAATTCCATAACCAGCGGGCTCAGCCTTTATCGAAACCCTACAGAGAGGCTAGACCCTTTCCAAGGCTAAGGACATTTTGATGCAGCTGAGCCTACTCCAGTCTTTTTGTTCAACACCCTGAATAAAGCTGAACAGTGCTGTCCCCAGTCAGTGACTCAAGTAAAAAAAAAATTAATCCTCACCCAAGTATATTTTTCCATTGATTTTTAGAGAGAGTGGAAGAGAGGGGAAAACACAGAGAGAAATATTGATGTGAAAGAAACATCAATTATGCCTCCTCCCGGGCCCGGGGGCCCAGAACACCACAGGCCCACGTTCTATCCATTAAGGCAAAGTGGCTAGAGTTCCAGTAAGAAATTCAATAAGTATTTACACAGGCTAATACCCTAGAATTAGCATGAGTAGGTAGTGCAGGGACTCAAATTCTTGTACGTAGTAGTCAAAATTGTCTCCTCCATTTTTCTTCCTGAGTTGTCCTGCCTATTATCTTCTACCCTGAAAAGGGTTAGCAGCCCCATGGACTGCAATGGCAAATGGGTTGGGGGAATTTTAGGAATCATGCTGTTGCTTCTCCCCAGGAGCCCACAGCTACTCTACAAATTAAGAGATTGGTTTTAATAGTTTTTGTTCTGACTCCAAAAGTGAATCCTGAATTCTTAGATCTGGAAGAGACACCGAGGATAGCCAGCTAACATCAGTATTTGACAAATGAGGTCAGTTATGCTCATAAAGGAGACTTGTCCTTGGGTGAGTTATCTCATGTCAGTGTCAGGACAGTGTTCTAGCAGTTATCTTTCACAGTGTCCCCTGAGTTATAGATGACTTCAGAAGAGGCCTGTCGATTTCTGCTTTTATGCCATGCCATGGTGTTTCTTAGATTCAATCAAGGTGATTAAGACCATGGTGGCATTTCTGTCCTGCTCTCCTGCCGAGCTTTTGCCGAAAACAACCTTTAGGAGACTAGGTCTTGGCCTCATCTTTGTTTGGGATTAATAGTCATCAGTTCACCTGCTGAGGACAACAGATAATGTGTGTAGTCCACTCTCCCAGAGAGCACCTTTCACTATCTCCTTAATAATGAACTACCCACATGGGAGTAGAGTTGGATTGATTAGAAGAACTGAAATCTATATCTGTGTTTAGTGAAATTTATCAATTATTTACTGAGCACCTACTGTGTACCAACTGCTAAGTTTGCTGCTTTCAGAATTAGAAGGAGTCAGACCTCAGACACTTCAACTTGTAACCTTCTTACTGAACTGAAAGGCTGGGTGGCCCTATTCACGGTTCCCATAGCACTTTGAACATACATTCATTAAAGTTCTTTTTCATTGTCCTGGAATTAAGTGTTACCCTGTTTCTCTTCTTTACTAAACTCACAGCTCTTCAAGGGCCACTCAGTGTCATTCATCTTTGTGAACCTTTTCCCTGGCTAGGTGCCTGGCATTAAATAGATGCTTAACAAATATACGTTGTAGAGTTGGATAAAGGAAAGAATGAATGTGGGGCTGAGCCCATTATGTTGTGACTATTTGATAGTTGTCACTGACATGTTCCTACTGAAGGTCTGGAGAAATGTCAGCTCTGTGGTCATTTGAGATCCCAACTATAAGGGGAAAGAACAATTAAAATGTCAGCTGATTTGGGCCAGATGCCAAGCATCTCAGGGTTATGTTTGGTGAGGGTGCTTTCCAGCTAAGTTCTGGGAAGGAACGTGGTGTTTATTTAAGGGCTGGCATCTACTTAGACAAACAGGAAGACATTCTACTACCAAACCTGATTGAGACTGGAATTCTGCTCTCCATCTGATGCTGAAACAATGCAGGGCATTGTGAAACATGTTCAGATCCATTGGCTTCCCTGGCAGCTGAGTTTGGGTCTGTGTAGAAGCAAACAGCAGATCATGTTTCTGTGTTAACAAGTCGGTGGCACCTGCCTTGATGAGATATTGGACAACAGAGGAGTCGATGGAGCCATTATCTCATTGCCATCCTCTTAAATACACGTCATGTTAAAATAGTGTCTGGAAGATCTCTAGAGCTAAAAATAACACCTGTTGGATAGTGATTTATAGCTTAAAAAACAGTTCACCATTATTACCACACTTCTTCTAGCAACTGCAACTCCATTTTATAGATGAGAAAATTTAGACTCATAAGGGTTTGGTGAATTCACACAGTAACTGGTAGGTTCCATGCATACTGTCCCCTCTGTGGTTATTAGCATCATAAGAACTTCAACAAGCCTCACCTTAACTTTAGCACCCCCCAATTCCACAAAAACTAGTCTTGCCATTGCAATCAGTCATCTCCTAATGTGGACTCTTCCATTTTTCTCTTGCCTGACCCTCTCTAACAAATGATCCTGAGGACTATTTCCTATTCTTAAGGCTGTCTTCTTTGGTTTCTAGGATGCTGCTCCTTCCCAATGTTTTCCTTTGTCTTAAACCACACCTTCCCAATCTCATTTACTGGCTCTCTGTCCCTGGGCCCCTCATGAATGTTGGTGTTCTCCAGGATTGGCAGTTGACCTTTTTTTTTTTTTGCACTCCACATTCTCCTAGGGAATCTCATCCATGTTCATGGCTACAACCCTTAACTCTACAGTGATAACTCCCAAATCTCTGTGGTCAACCTACCTCTCTTATCTAAGTTCAAGATACATATCCTTATTTGTTTTCTGCATCTTTCCAATATGAGTTTCAAATTCCCACACTAGAATGTTCTGACATTGCAGTATTAGATATGCCCATTCAGCAGACTATAATCCTTCTTCACTTACTCAAGTTTTTATTATTTCTTCTAGTGAAGGAATGCTTAGTAGGTTTCTCAATGTAGATTTTGAAAAATTCAATAAGTGTCTATTTCTAAGTATTTATTTCATGACCATTGTAATAGGATCTTGTTTTCATTATGTTGTAGAAATGGCTATGTGGTTACATAGAAAAGCTATTGATTTTTACACATTTATTTTAAAAACAACTTCTGAAATCTCTAATTAGTTTTACCTGTTTTGCAGTTCATTAATCTTTGGTTTGGTAGATAAGCTATCATCTGCATAAAATGATAGTTTTCTCTTACTTTACAGTATTTATGCCTCTTATTCCTCTTTCTTATCTTAATTGCATTGGCTAACATGCCTGAAACAAGATTACCATTAGTAATAATGGTCATTAGACTACTTCTGTTTTTCATCATTAAGTTTAAAATCCTTTCACCATTAATTTTATTAATGGCATGTCATTCTATTTTTATTTTTATTAGTAAAAAAATGTTTGATTCTTATTAAATATCTTTTAGTTATCCAAAGAAATGATAATAATTTTTTATCCTTAGATCTAGTCATATGATAAATGATAGAGTTACTAGTATTAAATTGTCTTTATAGTAATTTTTTCTAGGAAAGACCAATTTAAGAACTTAAAATTTTACTCAGCTCAAAGAACTACATTCTAAATGTATTAATTATTACTTCTTTTAGAATTCCTATTATATTAACTTTATCTCCTAAACCTACCTCCTCATATTTCTTACATTTTTATTTATTATATTCATTTTGTCTTTTGCTTCTTGGATTTTGGAAAACTTCTAAAACTGGACTTATGAGTCATTATTAAGATTTTCTTTCCTATCTAATCTGTTAATCACTATACCACCTGCAAATAAAAATTTGAACTTAGAAATTTATAAGATAAATTTAAATTTATTTTTTTTAATGTTTAAGAGCAATATTTCCTAATGGGGTAGGTGCCCAAATCTCAAGTCTCATTGAAAATGTGAGTTTTTGTTTTATTTCTAGTTTTAAGCTTACTTCTTGGAATAAACTTCCTTTAGAGGAGAACATTTGTTCTGATTCTTCAGATGCTCTTCCTTCTTTCAAACTACTGAATGAATCATTTCATATATCTGGTGATTTTTCTGTTTGCCCATCTTTCCTGAGAAAATCCTGTTTAGTGTTTGGAGTTACAATGGCTTGTGTCATTGAGATCATGAGAATACTTATTCAAATCCTAAGGTCAAGGGAAAGAGAAAGGGAAAAGTCTGTAGCATTAGTTTGTAGCAGTACAGTTGGCTGTGAGGATCAAGACAAGGCTACAGCCAGAGACATGCACAAGAGAACCTTGTGTGGGGCTGAAGGATTCCTTCCAGTATACAGTGACGTCCACAATTTAATCAGAGCCCCACAGGCTGTGCCCACACTTTGATTAGCAAACCTATCAAGACCAGAAGGGCTCTATCAGCTTTCACTGCATTTCCTGAACACTTATGAAAGACCATGCTTTTGTCCCTTTAGTGGACCCATGGAGTGCTGTTCCAACTTAGAATTCTCTTTTACTGTGGGAACTAGGAAAGTAATTATGACCAAAGACAGTCCTATGGCAGAGAGTTTCTCTGTCAGCCAGTGCAGACCACTAGCACCACATTTATACAATATACTAGACAGCATGATGCTGTAAGTGCTTGGTCTCTAGAGCTAGACTCCTTGGCTTCAAATGCTAGCTCTACAACTAGCTGCAGGACTGATGGACTTAGTTACCTCCTCGGTGCCCCAGTTTCTTTATCTGTAATAAGGGAATGATAATAGCCCATCAGTGTAGATAATGACAGCACCTTGTGAAACACCATGATGCTAGCATTCCAGACGACAGATACACCCAGCAATGCTCAGTCAATATTAACTAGTGCCAAAGTGTCAACACTTCTGGTGCAAGGAAGGCATCCTTCCCTGATTACTCACTTTTTATTTTATTTAAATATATTTTTTTATTGATTTCAGAGAGAAAGGAGAGAGAGAGTAAGATAAAAATATCAATGATAAGAGCGAATCATTGATTGGCTGTCTCATGCATGCCTCACACTAGGACTGAGCCACAACCTGGACATGTGCCCTGACCAGGAATCAAACTATTACCTCCTGGTTCATAGGTCGACACTCAACCACTGAGCCATGCCAGCCAGACTGATGAAGGGATCATTCACCTTTATCCATTGCTCTCTTTTTAAAAATATTTCTTAGGAAATTTTAGAAAGAGAAGAGTTAAATATGTAGACACAAATTTCCATCGTGTTTTAGAAATTTTAAGGTAATTTTTCAGAAACAAAAGCTAATCCTTTCACTCCCTGATTTAAACTTTTGAATAGTTGTTCATATCAAAGATTATAAAGTTAAAACTCATTGGTGGGCCCTGGCCAGTGTGGCTTAGTTTGGGGAGCAGCATCCCATGCACTAAGGAGTTGCTGGTTCAACTCCCAGGGGCAACTAATTGATGTTTCTCTCTCATGTTGATGTTTCTCTCCCTCTCTCTCTCAATTAATAAAAGCATATTTTAAAGAAACTCATTGGTGGTATTAACAAGGCACCCGAGATCTAGCTCCCTGTCTGGTCTTTTTTTTTAACTTGGACCTCACCTGCACCCAGGCTCTGGCTCATCATGGAGATCCACACTGCAAGACCTCTGCTTGTTTGGAGCCTTCCACCTGGAAGCCATCCCATCCCCCTTCTCAGCACCCCTTATTTGCCCTATTGCAATTCTGAAGGCTCAATTTAGATGTCACTTCCTCTAAGAAAGCCCAGAATTGCACCAGCAAACCTGTCCTTAGGATCCCCACATTGCACCCAGTGCAGGTTTCTCTATAATGTGTCTGTGACACATTATTCCTACTGCCATGATTGTTGGACTCAATTAGGGAGATTTTTAAAAAATACAAATGATGGCTCTGTAAGATCCCAATTCATTAAGTTAAAGGTGGGACCCAGGAATGTATATATTTATAAAAACAACTGAAATGATTCTGAGGACCAGACAGGTTTGGGTTAATAATATATCGCTCTGGTTAACATGGGTCCTTTCTTGTTTGATCCCATGCCTACTGGTTACTGGTTAACCTGCCCTCCTCTCTGTTGTACTAACCCTCCCCTCTGATTAGCATGCTGTCCTCTGTTTATTTTGACTTCCCTTTTCATTAGCATGCCCTTTTCTTTCTAATAGATGATGAATTTCTTTTAAGAAAGTACCACATCTTATCTCGTATATCTCCAGCACCGCACACAGTTCTAGTCACTCAAAAATGTGTTGCATGAATGAATGAATAATGGAATTGCCTCTTCCATAAATGTTTGTCTTCAGTCTCTTAGGTGTTTCTACTCTTTATTGTTTGTTGCCTTTGCTCACCCTATTTGACTTTTAGGGACTTAATTGTGGAGCTTAGAAGTGAGGCAGTAACCATTGTTTCTTATTTGGCAAATATACATCAGACTTGTTTGCCAAACTTCTGTCTTCCTGAGAAAGGAAGCCCGGAATATCAGAGGATATATTGTATAACAGCCTTCTCCTGAGATTTCACTAGTTGGCAACTTCAAGTTTGGCATGGGATTGGCATGAGGGATGAAAAATATATATATATTGAACACCTACAAAGCATGAGCCAGCATCTTAAATGGACTTTGTGACATGCTAGACAGAATGTGGGAACAAGGTTAGAGGCTCTAGGGCTGAGCCTATCTCCTCTCTACTAGCCTTTGCTGGCTGAGTTACTTTAGGCAAGTCATTAGCCACTCTGAACTGCAGTGTCTTCATCCCAAAGAAAGGATGAAAGTGTGTTAACACAAGGTTATGAGAATAAAATGAAATACTATAGTATGGTGCAAGCAATATTTTCTCTCTCCTTTCTGTCTTATCTTGGGCACTGAAAGAGTGTAACAGGACAACTGACAGTGGGCAGAGGGCTGGGCATGGACTCCATGGTGGGTTAAGACAAACAGTGGGGTAGCAGCTGCAGGAAACCAAAGAGTCCAGTCTAGCAAGCCAACCACAGTTCCAGGAGGCATGGGATAGACCAAGCAAGCTGCCTTCTCATTATATCTAAGAGTCCTTATGGGGTTGCTCTAATGGGAGATGGTATAGCACAGTTTCAGCACAGATGAGTGCTCTTTGGGAAAAGAACCACACCTCATTCATCTGTGTAGTCCTCATGTCTAAGAGAGTGCCTGATAGATAGACCACCAATAAATATTGTAAACTGAACAGTGGGAGGACAAAGGTATATTTAACACTGTCTCTCCATTGTTTTTTTCCTAGTTTCTCCATCCTCCAGACCCATGGTCAGCAAACTGTAGCTTGAGAGCCACATGCGGCTCTTTGGCCCCTTGAGTGTGGCTCTTCCACAAAATACCACAGCCTGGGCGAGTCTATTTTGAAGAAGTGTCATTAGAAGAAGTTTAAGTTTTAAAAAATTTGTCTCAAAAGAAATTTAAATTATTGTATTGTTGATATTTGGCTCTGTTGACTAATGAGTTTGCCGACCACTGCTCCAGATTATACTGAATGGGAATAAGTTGAGGTTTACTGAGGATCATACATACAAGCCAATTGCTCCATACCTCTGCCTCCATGCTTGTATATATTTGAGCCATCCCAGATAGAGTTCTGTCTTCTGTGCTGTTCTTCAAGGTGTTCCACAAGATAACTTTGAGCTTCCTACTCTCAAATTAAATCATGTGGTGCAAAGTACCCTTATTAAAAAGATTGTTGTTGAAGAGACAATAATTGGAACAAGTTTTGTTTAATGTAGCAGAGAAAAGTTATTATTTAAAGCTCTGACTGTTTTCTAAGGAGGATAGGGCTCATTGTGAGTTGGCTCGGTTGTCCGTAGACACTATGGATGTGGATTTGCAAACTGGAAGACCTGGATGGTTCCACATTCTATAGAAAGCATGACTTGATGCTTCTGTGGCAATCCAAGGGGAGATGGTAGAGGAAGAGAGAACCAACAAGAAGATGTGAGTTGCTCAATTAGACCTGTCTCCCCACTATCCCCTGACACCCCGATGAATTCTAAATTCTCAGTTATCACTAGACTCACCAACTCATATGAAAAACAATAAAGAGTGAGTTTGCATCCAGATGAATGAGGTGGAAAATGACAAAATATGTGTATTTAGGAACTAGTCACAATAGAAACCATGAAAAAAAAGACCATGAGAATCCCCACATATCATGGATAGGACTTAACCAAAATTACAAAACAGAGTTTCAGCCAAATTAATCTGGACTACTGAAGAGCAGTCTCAAGTGCACACCTGCGTCCTCTGAACCTAGCATCATTCTAGACTCCAGAAGGAATGCATCACTAATATAGAACCAGGTCCTTGTCTTCGAGGAGCCTGCAGTCTCAATGTATAGATGACACATAAAGCCACTGGACATGTGCTTTCAAGCTGCATTTTAGTCTCAGTTAGAGGTGATTAGGGAAAAGCCTTGAGGCCGTGGCCAGTTTTTCTCAGTGATTAGAGCATTGGCCCACTGACCAGGAGATCATGGGTTTGATCCCCAGTCAATGGCAGTTACCTGGGTTGCAGGATCACCATCCCAAGGGCATGTGCCAGAGGCAACTGATGAGTCTCCCTCACATTAATGTTTCCCTCTCTCCTCTTCTTCCTCTCTTCCATTCTAAAAATCAATGGAAAAAGGATCTTGGGGTGAGGATTAAAAAACAACAACAAAAGAAAGGCCTTGAGGAGGTTATCCTGAGTTGAGTCTTAGGAGGCAAATGACAGGATTTGGTTTGGCAGATAGGGGAACAGCCTTTTCAAGAGCTCTCTTTCTGAACTAAAGTCTCCTCATCTATCAGATGAGAATAATATAATAGACCAGCCAGGCAGTACCCAAGAAGACTAAAGCAGTTCTGCCCACTGCTCATTTAAAACATGAGCCTCACATAATCTGCCTGTGTGAACTTGGCAGCCAAATCTGGCTCTGCTTCTCCTTATAATGACTTTTAAAGTCATTTCTCAGGTGGACATTTACCTGCTTTCATTTTTTTTCTAAAATAAGACAAAATCCTTTATGTCACTTCTAGCATCCCACATGTTCATCTGCCCATGGCCCTTCTGAGTTAGCTTGAGTGGGAGGAAGGCATGCCCATAAACTCACCCAACCCCTCCTCTTGATAGTGTCTGCACACAACTCAGGAAAGTAAGCTACTCTGAGGAATCCAAAGTTGTAATTTCCAAAGGCTAATGAATGAAATTGATATTTTCATTTCCACTGGGGCCCGGAAAGGTAGAGATAATCACACAATATCCGGAAAATGACTGCTCCATATGTTGGGACTTCAATTTCCATTTTAATGGAAACATGTTGATTTAAAAGAACTAAAAGCAGATTTCTGAATTATATGTCTTCTCTCCCCCATCAACAACTTGGATGTACATCTAAATTAATGGGCTCCATTTATTCCTGTTTTTGCTCCTAGGCATTGATGGAGCTGTTGAATTACCTGACATCTAATCTTTCTAGTGCTTAAGTCTTCGCCTTATTGTTTCCCACTGCTGAACGAGATGTTAAAATCTTGGCTATGTCTCAAAGAAACTTACAATTCAGGGTTTTATTTCTTCCCCAATGGAGCCTCTCAAATCCCTTATCTTCAGCTCAACAGGAAGGAGATTACTTTGTTACCAGACTATTGAAAGATGATTTACTTGTTTATGTATGGGGGAAAGAAAGCTCTTGAATATACGATTTCATAGACAATAGTTCCTGCTTCTCTTTGTGGGAAGCCAGTGTGGATAAAGTGGGCAGAATGATGCTGCTTTCTACAGCTTCACTGAGCAGGGAGGGAGTACACTGACGCTCTTAAGTCAGGCAGAGGTAACTGGACCTCTAGTTTTGCCTTGTAGTCATAGCAGGGAAACAGAAATGCTGATCTCATTTTAGTAGAAAAATTTCAGATGCTGAACTCAGACACCAAACTGCAGCCTAATAGGCCTATTTACACACCTGTCTGCCCTAATTCCTCACTACCAATGTGACTTTGGGCAGATAACTGAATTATTTTGTACCTTAGTTTCTTTATAGGTAAAATATGGATGATAATACCTGGATGAGGGAACAGTATATAGGAAATCAAAGCCATGAAGAGCACAGCCCAATTTGTTGTGTCCTGAATTAATGGCTTAAACAAATGTTAATTTTATTTCCCTTTTCTTGAAAAGGCTAAATCAATTCTTTAATTGTTTAATGCAGAAATGAACAAACTATGGCCACTGGCTCAGATCTGTCCAGCCACCTGTTCTTATAAATAAAGTTTTATTGAGATACAGCCATGCACATAAATTACATGTGACTACTTTCCCTCTACAATGGTGGAATTGAATAGTTATAATAAGATCAGAATGGCCCACAAAGTCAAAAGAATGTACTGTGGTCCCTAAAGAAAAAGTTTGCCCACCCCTAGGTTAGCAGAAGGAACTGGGTTTTAGAGAAAGAATTCCAATCTAGCTCCTATGTTTAAATATGAGTTGTATAGGAAAGTAAAATTTCTGAACTAAAGTCTCCTCATCAATTGAGAGATAAAAATCACATAGTCATATCAATTGATGCAGAAAAAGCATTTGACAAAATACAACATTCTTTCTTGATAAAAACTCTCAATAAGGTGGGAATAGAAAAATCATACCTCAACATAATAAAAGCCATATATGATAAACCCACAGCTAACATCATACTCAATGGCAAAAACTAAAACCATTTCCCCTAAGAACACAAACAAGACAGTGATGCCCACTCTCACCACTCCTGTTCGACATAGTACTGGAAGTATTAGCCATTGCAATTAGACAAGAAGAAATAAAAGGCATCCAAATTGGAAAGGAAGAAGTAAAGTT
>PVJN01007923.1:0-67383 GCA_004026805.1 Lasiurus borealis | reverse complement strand
TCCATTTCTTTTATCAGATATGGGAAGTTTTCAGTCATTATTTCTTTAAATAGGCTTTCAGTATCTTGGTCTCTCTCTTCCTCTGGCACCCCCACAATTCTGATGTTGGTACGCTTGAAGCTGTCCCAGAGTCTCCTTACATTATATTCACATTTTTGGATTCTTTTCTCTTCTTGCTTTTCCAGTTGAGTGTTTTCTGTTTCTTTATATTTCAAATTTTTGACTTGATTCTTGCCTTTCTCTAGTCTGCTATTAGGACTCTGTATATGTTTTATTTCAGTTAGTGTCTCTAGTTGGTCCTTTTTCATCTCCTCTTGGGGCTTGCTAATTTTACGCATCATATCTAGCATCTCTAGTTGGCTCTTTTGTATCTCTAGTAGGCTTTCGCTAAATTTATCCACCTTTTCTAGCATATTCTTCAAAAACCTTATAAGCATGGTTTTGAACTCTATATCCAGTCATTTTTTTTCCCCTCCATTTCTTTTGTTTTTGATCCCTTCCCTTGTCTTGGCATTTTCACTATGTCGGGGAAACTTTTTTACTTGCAAGACCACAGAAGCCTCTGTTGAGCTTGGGATGGGTGGAGTCTCAGGGCTTAAGGGACCGCCTTGCCTTCCAGTCGGCCCCGCCCTCCACTGCCCCGGAGTCTCACGTGACTGGGTAATTGCTGGAGCGGGAGCTTGTGCGCGTGCCCGCAGCTCCCATGCTCCCCTGCGCACCAGGACCACAGGAGTCTAGGTCTCCATGGTTTCGCCCGAAACAGGGGCCCCGTGGACTCAGAAGTGACACAGTTGGGAGGGTCTGTCTCCTGCCCAGTCGCAAAAGCCAGCAGCACAATCAGCAATCTGTCCTCCGGGCGGCGCCGGCGCCGTGTGTGTGTGTGTGTGTGTGTGTGTGTGTGTGTGTGTGTGTTTGCGCGCGCGCATGTGCGCCACCGTGGCCCGACCTATCTTTTGCGACTCCCCTAAATTTCTGTGCACTTCTCCCTTTTCACAGTCCAAACTCCCCCCGTATGAGTTTCAGCTGGATCTGGGGTTTAGTGTAGTAGGATAAGGGGTTCAATGCCGTTGGGGGTCTCTGTTTCCCTCCTGTCAGAGAAAGCCAGCCAGGTACTCGGGCACTCGCTCTCTCAGCGCATGTGTCTCTGTACCTCAGCTTTTTGCGGCTCCTCTGGGTGTCTGTGAGCCCCTCTCTTTCCTTCTAGCTGTAGAGCTTCCACTCAGCCAGCTTTCCTGTGGTTCTGGATGATGTCCATTTAAATTGTTGTGCGAGGCAGCAGTGTAGGTGTTTACCTATGCCGCCATCTTGGCTCCTCCCTGCTTTCCCTCTATTCTTAATCATAGGACAGGTTTTGCTAATTTTATGTATCCATTAAATGTTGAGCTTCCAAATCCTTGCATTCTTTTCCTATTTATAGCCTCACCTTGCTGAACATAAGGTAGAATTAGTATCTGAGAAATTCTTTGTCCTGGAGTAACTTGCATAACATGATTACATTCTAGTATAACTTTAACTTCTTCATAATCTGAATCGATAACTCTAGAAAGAATAGTTAGTCCTTTTAGTGTGTTTCCACTCCTCTCTAAGTTAATCCGAAAGTTACCGGTGGCACAGGTCTCCAAATTCCTGTAGGAATACCTTGCCGAGCAATATTGGGAGTCAAAGAGACCACTAGAGTGCTGTTAAGATCCAGGCCTGCGCTTTCTAGAGTTGCTCGGATGAGGGAATCCACTAACCCTAACACTAATCCTAACCCTCCTCCTCAGCCTCTCTAAAAGGCTCTAGCAGCCGAGACTGGTTTGGCTCAGTGGATAGAGTGTCGGCTTGCGGACTGAAAGGTCCCAGGTTCTATCCCGTTGGGGGAATGTATCCTGGTTGCGGGCACATCTCCACTGTGGGGCGTGCAGGAGGCGGCTGATCGATGTCTCTCTCTCATCGATGTTTCTGACTTTCTATCTCTCTCCCTTCCTCTTTGTAAAAAATCAATAAAATATATTTAAGAAAAAAAGGCTCTAGCAAACGCATTATTGTGTTCCCCATGAACAAACAGTTTTTTGTTTTATTTTTTGAGGTGAGATTTTACCTGCTGCTGAGCTTTTTTTCAAATTTTCACCACCTTTTTGCCAAACACTCAAGATCTAATGTACCTTGTTCAGGAAACCAAGGGTTATGTCCTATAACATCAAACAAAAACTATAAGAGAATACCTTCTGAAATTTTTAATTCCTTAATCATACAAACCAAAAGTCCATACTAAATTTACTTTATATTCATAAGCTAAATCTTCCCTATTAGCCTGGCTGAAAAAGACTTTCCCACACTACTTACAGCTCCCGACCTTGCAGCTGGCCCTGGGCTTTGCTTGGTGAATTTTCCTCACTTTTTTTCCCCTGGATTTTCCACACCTTTTCTCGGTGTATATCTATCCTCTTTTGCTCTAGGTGAAATATATAATCTTCTCAAGACATCTTGTGATCAGGCGTCCGATGTGGGAACCCCTTTCACATCCCACATGGTTCAGGGTCCAGATCCAGGGTGGGGGTTCTGGAGAAGGCTGCACACAAATGAAAGAGACTTAGAAAAGTACTAATCTAGTGATATTTTGGACCAGGCTTGAGCCCAAGAGAGAACCATACCCTGCTCTGGCCTTGCTATCCATTTATTAAGACTATGGGGTACACCCATAGCCTTTTGGCAGGAAATTCCAATAACAGAAATTTACATAAGAGAAACAGGTGGGGACTGCTTCAGTTAACAATGTCTCAACTAAACAGTTAGTGATTAGCTCTGACCTTTCAGAGCATTTAAGGTTGACCAGTATTTCAGTTTCTTGTCCACATCTTTCTATTAGTAAGACAGTGATAGTTTCAAGCACTCTAGTCATAACCCTAACCAGAGTCCTAACACTCCTCTAGTCCTTATGCTAACCCTAGTCCTAATGTTAACACTAACCCTAACCATAATCTGACACCAAGCCTTAGCCACAACAGTAAACCTAACTCTAGCCCTACACCTAACCTTAGCCTTAACTCTACCACTAACCCTAACCCTACCTCTAATGTTACAGCGAGCCCTAACCCTAACCCTAAACATAAATCTAACCCTAAAGATAATCCTAACTATAGCCCTAACCTAGCATTAGCCCTAACCCAAGCCCTAGCCTTAACCCTAGCATATCCCTGGCCATAAACCTAATCCTAAACCTAATGCTAGTGCTAACCCTAACCCTAACCTTAAATCTAATGCTAACCCTAACACTAACCTAACCCTAGCCCTAACCCTAGACCTAACTGTAATCCTAGCCCTCACCCTGTCCAGCCCTGGCCTTAAACCTAGCCCAAATTCTAATATTAAACCTAACCCTAAACCTCCTGAGAGCTCTAACCCTACACCTAACCTTAAACCTAATCCTAACCCTAACCCTAAACCAGCCCTACCCTAGCCCTAGCTGTAACCCTAGTCTTAACACTAACCCTAACCCTATCCCTATACATAGCTCAAATGCTAGCTCTAACCTTAGCCCTAATGGTAACCCTAATCCTAGCCCTAACCCTTAACATAACCCTATTTCTAACCCTAACCCTAGTGCTAGCCCTAGCACTTACACTAGCTCTAGCCCTAACCCTAGCCTATCATCATATCATCAGTATGAGAATAATTTTTAAGGTATCTGAGCCCTACAAAATGAGTGTTTAAATGTTTAATGAACCTTCTTTCAAAAATGCCAACTCCTTGAGACTGATTTATAAATGAGACTAATATCCAATTCAGTTTTCTACTCTGAACACAATTTCCCAGTGATTAAACAGTGCCCATCAGATATTATGGGTTATGAACATCTATAACTAGTGTTCAAGTACATTCTTAAATATTTTCACAGTCTATCATTGTGAATTCTCAGTTTATATTTTACTATTGTCCACTAATTCAAGCTCATTCATATGAATTCCAAGTGTTTATGCAACGTTTTTCCATAGATACCATCTCCTGAAATTTTAGTTATTATTACTTTGAACACTAGCCTATCATTTGATTCCTAAGAGTTTTGAATACATTTATACTGTTATATCCGGTATATGAAAATGAATTTTTAAGTGCTTAACCAATTTTCTTCCAAAAACACCAGCTCATTTTGACAGAATAATAAATGTAAACAGAATGACACTCACTTCTTAGCTGCTTGAACACAATTTCCCAGTGACTAAAGAGTATCCTTCAAATATTAAAGCTCTGTGAACATGCATTCCTAGTGTTTCAAGCATCTTCCTAAATATTACCCTATTCTATCATTGTGAATTTTTAGGGTTTGATGTACTTTTGTCCAGTGAATCAAGCTCATTCATTGTAAATTCCAAGTGTTTATACACACTAAACCTCATCCTAGCTCAGGCCTGGCCCTGGCCCAAAACCTAACCCAACCCTAAACTCAACCCTAACCCATAGCCCTAGTCCTACTCTAACCTTAACCCTAGAGTAACCCTAACCCTAATCATAGCCTAAACCTAACCCTAGTCCTAACCCTAGCCCTAGAACTAACCCTAGTTCTATCCCTAACCCTAGCCCTAGCCATATCCCTAAATCTAACCCTAACCCTAAACTGTCATATTAGTTGTATGAAAATAACTTTTTAAGATATCTGAGCCCTATGAAAATGAATGTTTAAATGATTAACAGACCTATTTTAAATATGCCAACTCATTTAGACTGAAATACATTTAATCAGTGTCCAACTAATTTCTCTACTCTTTGAAAATGATAGCTCTATGAATAGATAAACCTAGTGTTTCATGTACATTCCGAAATATTTCCCTAGTCTCTCATAGTGAATTCTCATGGTTAGATTCACTTTTGTCCAGTGTTTCAAGCTCCTTCATTGTGAATTCCAAGTGTTTAAATTGTGTTTTTTTTTCATATTAAACAGCACTTTACACATGAATGATTGTTATTTTAAAGACTATTCTACAATTCATAGCTCTTTAGATACAAAGTTTAAGTGTGTCAACACTGCACAAGAGATATTAAGGTCCTACAAACATATTCCAAGTATTTCAGACACATTCCTAGACATTTCCCTGGTCTATCATTATTAGCTGTGAGAGTTTTAACATTTTAATATAGGTATCTGAGCCCTATGAAAATGAATGGTTAAGTGTTTAACCAATCTTCCTTCAAAAATGCCAACTCATTGAGACTACATTATAAATATAACCAGTTTCCAACTCAGTTTGCAGATCTTTGAACACGATTTCCCAAATGAGGTCCTTCAAATATTAAAGCTGTTTGAAGATGTATTCCTAGTGTATGAAGCACATTCCTAAATATTTCTCTAGTCTATTGTTGTGATTTCTCAGTGTTTGATTCACTTTTATCAGTGATTCAAGCTCATTCTTTGTGAATTCCAGGTATTTATACACCCTAGCCTTAACTTTAACACTGTATAAAAGTATTTAAAACTCTTAGAAATCACAATGATAGGCTACTGTTCAAAGTAGGAATAATTTATATTCAAAGGGCTGGTATATTTGGAAAAACTCTAACATTTGGAATTCACAATGAATGAGCTTGAAACACTGGACAAAAGTGACTCAAACACTGAAAATTCAATGATAGGATAGGGAAATATTTAGGAATGTGCTTGAAACACTAGGAGTACATGTTCACAGAGCACAGGGCCATTAGTGATTTCATTAAGTTTATCATAATTGATCACCTTATGGGCTGCCTTTTTGAGTCCAACAGTGAGACAGGCTATAGAGCCAGCACTCTGGAGAACTGACCTGATAGCTTGAACTTGGGTCAGGTCCAGGGACTGTGTTACACCAACAGTGTTGGCCACTGAATCCTGTCTATGGAGGACATGGAATGGTCCCAAGCTGCTAATCAGACATGCTCCTTTTCCTCTGGGGTGAGGGAGGATAAAAGGATGACTTAGATTTCATGCCAGATCAGGTCAGGTACATAAATTGTTTAGTAAAGTTGGTGGGGGTCACTGGAAAAAGACCTGAGATGCCTCTCAATCTGAGTGAGGTCAGACATGGAAAATGGGATGGGCACCCAAAATTACCCATCTTTCCTGTTCCCTCTTTCAGGGTAGAATGGATGTAGGAATAGAAGCAGCTGTTGAGGAAGGCAGTCTTAGGGTGGCATGAAAGCAAGTGTGATTTGGGAAAAGACTGTAATGGAGCTGGAGTTCTTGGGATTTGGGCTCTCAGGATTTGGGAGAGAAGGTAGTTGCTGGTGAGAAGGGTCTGGGTTTGGGGAATCTACTGCAGGTGAGGGGAGGGATGTGTAAGGGGATGGAGGTGAGTGGTCTGCCGAGTCAAAAGTAGATTTAGATTTAGTGTTAGGAATATGATGTTTTGTGTGAAGAAGAAAGATCTGATGGGTAGAGCAGGATGGAGAGAGAGGATTGGGACTGGAGGGTGAAAAAGAACAGAATATAGGGAAACTCTGACTATTTTCTATTGCAGTGATAGCAATTATGTAAATTGTGCAAAGCATCAAAATTACAAGTGCCATTTTTAAGCCATTGAAACTTATGTAGTTTATATTGTGGCCAAACAGAGTTACAAAATAAAATGAGGTGGTTGGGCATGATCTCCCCTGTGAGTGTGCAGAGGGGGTGTGGTGTAGCCCACACTAGAGGAAGTGTGAGTGACAGACTACAAATCCAAAGGTGACTGTTTAGGGCAGGCATCCCCACAGCTAAAGAAATCACTATGAGAAATGAGATGACTTGTGGACTTTGCGCCCCCAACTCAGAAGGACAGAAAGCCAAATGACTGAGATGTCTTCTGGCCTACACCAGGACATTTGAGACAATAGACTTTCAAAAGTCAGTGAGAGTGAGCAGAAGACTCGAGATGAGAGAAATTATGGAACATTACTCACCTAGATAAGATTGGCCCGTGTGGGATGGAGAGATAGCAATGGAGGAGAGGTTCCTGATCTGTCATCCTCCTTTTCTGGCTCAGGAGGATTCATAGGGCGGAAGCCCTAATCCAGGCCTGAAATTGAGCCACCTTCAAAGGATTTGGCGGTAAGCCCAGGTAGAGCTGTCACTTCCTACTGCTCTCTGTGGAGCAAACTTGGGATTACCGAAGCCAGGGTGATGGCTTCCCATACCCATAGGATCCTCCTGGATTTTGGCACCAAAAGTTAGGGTCACTGAAGGAGGAATGCATGAGGCCAAACAAGGGTAAAGAATTATGAATTTATTAGATAATATGTATACCAGCTGTGTTGAGCCCCCAAACAGCACCAGCACCTAAAGACAGGGAGTCAGAGTTTTTTGAAGGACTCTAGGCGAACTTCTTATGAATGGAGAATTCTCTGTGCAGGTCTGTATTCTGGGAAACTCCAGAGGGGAGCGATAACAGTCTTAGCAAGTGGAATTTGGTCTAAGCAATAGAGTGTCCATTGTGAAATGGCATAAAGTCAGTTCCCTGGGGGAGAGAGGTATTGATTCAATTATTTGACCAGACCTAACCATAGATGGTTGTGGAAAAAAAGAGGGACATTTTTTGAGGTAGGGTTCCAACTTTTCCTAGCAATATCCAGAAGAAGAGCAGACTAAAAGACAGAGGACAGCAGTTGTGGACACAAAGAAGTCCTGTAAATGATAAAGTAACTGGGAAGGGTGTGCACTGAGGCAGAGCCTGTGATAATACAGGCATCTGGAGGACACCTTATCTCTGGGCTGGGCAAGGGTACTGTACTACCTGAGCCTATAGATCCTGGCCAGGGTTTCCAGGTTCAAACAGTCAATTTTCATTCCACATATTCCTTCAAATGCAGAATTGATTGTGTGTATGGAGCTTATTTCAGGGCCTCACAGACTTGTGGCCTCTGAGAGAGTGGTGTTCTGGGACTGTCCAGTCACTCTTGTAACCCTTGGACCTGGGTACTTTGTACAGACAGTAGTCCCAGGTTCCTAAGGCCATGACTAGGGATTCATGAAGTGAATCTTATTTCTGGCAACCAGTATAATGAGGGGGAGGTATTCCAGGACATGGGATGCAAAATCTGCAAAGGCTTGGAGTAAAGAGTGAGCTGATTAAGCAAGTGCCAGGTATGCTGAATAATAAGTAAGAGGCCACAGAGAGGACTATGGGGTCCAGGGCTGAGGGAGTGCATGGCCATCGGAGTTGGGATTTGAGTGGCAGTTAAGTGAGAGGGCCATTGGGGTTGGAATTTGAGTGGCACTTAAGTGAGAGATTTTGGCACATATTCTGTGGACAACACATGCTGAATAATAAGAGGCCACAGAGAGGACTATGGGGTCCAGGGATGAGGGAGTTCAGGTTTTAGACAGGCATGGTAATGTGTGATGTGCACTTGAAGAGGAAATATGAATTCATGGTGGCAGGTCATTAACATTGACATACTAATGTGAGTGAATGAAAAGATAGTCCATTTCTGATGATGTCTTTATGATATGATATGGGACATTTTAGGGTTATTTCTAGTAAGATGGGCTGCTGTGGTGCTACATCCAGAGCTTAGGTGCCATACATGTGCCCATCTGCCATTTCTTGTTGAGGGCTGACCCACTAAACAATAGGAAGAGATAGCATACATCAGTGTCACCTGCATTTGAAAATCTCCACTGGCATGGAGAAAGGATAAGAGAGAAGTTTGAGAGGAAAATATATTACAGAGGTATTGAATTGGAATTTAAGAAAAGAAACTGATTAGGATACACACTGTCCTTGTCATGGCTTATTTGTGTTACCAGTGAAGTTGTGCCTTTGGGAAGGAAGCTGTGTGAGACAAGTGTGAAACAAAAAACTATGGGCAGCAGGTAATGCAAAGTGATGGACACAGAAAACTAAAATTGGCCTTGGAATTTGCCTTACCATGATTTTTGATGTCTTGGAGGGACAATTTTGATGACAACATTGGTATTGCCTGACAAGACCAGCATCAAATCCATCACATTTCCTTTATGTGCAACATTTATTCTTACCCTATGTTCCTGACACCCACTGTTCTTTAAAAGGGTCAGTGTGACTCACATTTGAGACTAAGAGCACAGCTATAGTCTGTCTTCTTATCTGCCTTTATTATTATGGGAAGACACAGTATCAGTAGGAAAAAAAGGAGAGATTGACTTTAATGGGACTGAGGTCTGATATCTTCTCTGATGTGGGGAGTAGAAGGAGCAGATGGATGTGCAGGGTGGGAAGTTTAACAAACTTGGCCTCTCCAGAGAGAATATTATCATGGGATATATTGTCCGCATTATGATAGGATATGAACTTTGAGGATGTGGCCATTGCTTTCTCTATGGAGGAATGGGGAGAATTTGATGAGTCTCAGAGACGCCTGTACTGCAATGTGATTCTGAAAGTGTTTGCCCTTGAATCATTCATAGATAAGAACTTCACATCTCTCCTAGTGTTCTTTCTTTATTCTCTAGACATAACACACACTGTCTCTCAAAGGAGACCATGTGCTCTGCTAATTTCCTCCACTGTCTTGTCAAATGGGCTGTAGCTGCCAGTGCTGAGCTCTACAGAGAGTCTGGAACTATAGACTACATAAACATCCCTAATACTAGTTGCATCAGACACTGCAGGCATTGTTTGGGTATCAGCAGTCTTATATACAGCTTAATGGGTATCACCTGCTCTTCCTCTCCCAGGGATGGTGACTATATTCAGATCATGGCTTCCCTTCTGCACCTTTCCTGTAGATAAGGACTTTGGTAATGCCTGTGCCAGGTATCATCTTTCTATACGTGAACCAAAGGCTGTTCTTTTAAGACTCTCCTTCAATTGTTTTTTGTAATATTACCTTCTCTGAGTACTATTACAAGCCAAATTGTTATGGGCAAGTGTTGGCATGTTCACCCCTGTTGTCTTTCATTGATATTCAGAATATTTCGTTCGTACATATTTCTAGAGAAGTAGGTGCAGGGAGAACCCTGGGTTTCTCCAGAGTGAACATACAGGATGGTCTCAGATGCCTAGAAGTGCTGTGAGGCAACAGAAGGAGGTCTTACATAAGAATGGTGTTCATATTGTACTAGAAACCTGATCCTGTCTAATTGTGAAGGGTCCAATGGCCATACCTCATTTATACCTTTCCTTTTCCATACTTGACACTTTGCTGACTTGTCAATTTTTTGTCGACTTCCTAGCTTTGTCTATCTTTGCCTTTATGTCTTTTTTATATCTCCTAATCCTCTGCACATCACTTTCTGAGGTATACTACCACAAGGATCTATGCAAGTGTTATGGGGAGCACACACATGTTTAAATACCCCTCAAACACAAGGTACTTGTATATTGAATTTTACTTGGAATGAGATGTAACCAAGCTTCTGCACAGCTTGTCCATGTTAGCAGCAGAAAATATCTACTGAATGCTGTTAGCAGCAAAATGAGCTGGACATTCTGCCTCTCTTCCATGTGGTGCTTGCCATGTTTTTGTTATATTTCTGTTGAAGTCCTCCTTGTTTTGTGATTTTCAGTGGTCAAGAACTTCACAGTGGGCTCTTATTAATCCATCTTTCATGTCTTTCTTTTTCAGTCAATTTCATGAAACCAATGTATTATGTGCAGCATACTTTTAAATGGGACTTCCCCCTGTCACCAGAATCAACATTCATTTCCTTATTATCTCTCTGTTTTTAGATTGTTGGCATAAAATGGATGATGTAGAAGCCTATTTTGAGCACAATGTATCTGTAGGATATTCTCATGACAGGGCTTCCAAGACAGCTCCAGTTTTTTAGGGGATCCATCTGCATAAGCCATGTTTCTCAGTGTTAAAGTATATTTTGTATCTGAGTTACAACAAATATACTTTGAGAAAAATGTGTTCTTAAGTGATGCATGTGTGAGAGTCTTGTTTTTTAGTGCAAACCCTCACAGCAGCAGAAGGACGCCAGTGGTGAGAAATCCTGGAACAAAGATATGGAGAATGAAGCTTCTACTTATCTGGGGTGTCTGCAGCTAGTACAGAGGTTGGGGAAGACTCCCCAGCCATCTCAGGGCTTCTCCAGTACCAGGCCACTCTTAATACTGAGGAGCCACACAGTAACAATGAGATTTCACAGGAATATCTCAGTGGGTAAACATCACCAATGGGTTGAATGTAAAACATCTGTCAACTAGAAACAAAAAGTAGTTTATCAGAAAGTTCTCTGCTCTGGAGATATGAATTCTGAGTATAATAAATGTGGGAAAGTGTTTAGATAAATATTTAACCATCTTCAACATGGGAAAATTCACACTAGAGAAAATTCCTGTTTATCTCATTTTGTAAGAACTGTGCTGATTGTGGGAGTCTTCAGTGAAAGCACTGCTCTCATGAAACATAATAAAATTCACATTAGAGAAAGGTGCTATGAGTGTATTGACTGTGGGAAGTCCTTCAGTCCCAGGTCTGACTTCATTAGGCACCACAGAGTGCACAATGGAGAAAATCCATATCGGAGAAAATCCATGTCCTTCAAATACATATCCAATCTCATTAAACACCAGTGTGTTCACACTGGAGAAAAGCCCCGTGAGTATACAGAATGTGGAAAATCCTTCACTGAAAGCAGAACAGTCATCAAACACCAGAGAGTTCACACTTGAGGAAATCCAAATAAGTGTAGTGATTGTGAGAAGTACTTCAGTCAAAATGGTAACCTCACATAACATCAGAGAGTTCATACTGGAGAAAAATATTATGAGTGTAATGAATTTCTGAATTCTTTTAGGCAAAAGAGTCACCTTTTTATACACAAAAGAGTTCACCGAGGAGAAAGCCATAAGAAGGTAATGACTATAGAACAAACATGTAAAACTCAAAGGCTAACATGGGCCAAGTAAACAAGATTTAAGTGTATGTGAGCCCCCAAAATACAAAAGCTTCCATTTTCATAGAAACAGGTTTATTTGTATAGAGATACATGCTGAATACAAAGGGCTGAAATAAATGAGAAATTGTTAACATAAAATAATAGAACATTTTAATAAAAAGTTAATATTTTTCTTGAATATTAACTTACCAAACACTGAATAACTGCATGAATTAATAAGTGTAGTGCAAATAAACTTATTTTTTCTTTTTCTCTCAAAGTGAAATATTTCCTGTTGTGCACATCAAACAAGTCATTCTATGACTAGTGGCATGGCAATCGGATGGTAAAATATTCGCTGCTAATATTAATGGAGAGAAATGGAGTGCCTGCCTGTAAGGGAAATGAATGTAACACAATTATAACCATTAGTCATTAGAGAAGAGTGTAGTTCATTATTAATAATTATGTATAGCAGGATATTATAAGTTATACATTTTTTATTAAAACATTTCATATGGGCTGGGCCACAAAAAATATTCGTTGTGAGCTGCGAGTTTAATATGTTTGCTATAGAAAGTCATCCTGCCATATCTATGCACTCATTCAACATCAGAGAGTGCACATTGGGATAAAGCCTTTTGAATGTACTGATTGTAGGAAACCTTTTAGTTGGAAATATAACCTTACTAGACACCTGAGAGTTCCCATTGGAAAAGAGCCTTAAATGTACAGGCCATTTCATTTGTCTTACTGAGAATAACAAAAATGAGAGAATCTGTGATGCACATTTACCTTAATATAAAGCCCTTTTATCAGGACTTAAACCCTGCTAGATTTCTCATAACTTTCAGATACAAGTGAGACTTTAAGGAGATGCTTGCACTTGCGATCATATCCAGGCCATTGATGTCACTGTGAGTGCTTGTGGCTGGGGTGATTTCATCTCCATCACCTGGCTCACCTGAACAGTGTGAATCAGTCACAAACTCTGCATGCTTACTTGTGCTTGAGAAAATTCTGAATTTTTGGCAGAATCTTCGTTTCTTTCCCTCTGACTAGAAAATAGGCCTTACCCAGGGTTTGCCCAGAACATCCATAGTCAGTTAAGTGGAAGCTCTTTCAGAGACATTGTGGTTCTCATATTATGTTGTGATGATTGGCTTAGGTTCTATTTCACCAATGTGAAATTGACTTGTTGTACATGGTTCTGGTTTATGATATTTTTGTAGAGGTATTTTTTCTTTTGTATCTTTAATTGTGTTGCTCTATTCAGTGCCTGGGATGATTTGCAAGCAGAGTTGTAATCTGTCAGCATATAGATGTGAACAGATATTATGGGGCCATCCAATTTTCTGTGCTTATGAAGGAAGAACATTCTGGTAGAAAATCACTCTTATGCAAAATGGGCTTATTTTTTCATTGCTGCCAAGACCTTGAAAGAAAGGCTGCATGATTTTGTAGTTTTAATTTGGAGCCTGGTACCTTGTTTATGAAGTTAATGGTCACCCTGAAGGGAAGGCCTTTTACTGTGATTCTGTGAAGAAAATGAATTATGTTCTCTTTTCACAGTATGTATTACATAAGTCTCAGCAATGATGAGGGGAACTCCTCCCCACATACTGCAAAGGAGCCATGTGCCATGAAGTATAAAATTACATGGGCTGCTGGCATTTGTTGTAAGATTCTGAGATTAAAATACTATTGAGACAGAAACTCTTTTCATAGTGATAGGAGAGACTGCAGTAAATTAGATGAAAAATGCCTCATCTGAATGTAAATCCACAAATATTCCAGGATGTGTGGCTTGTGTGACCTTTGTGGCTTGTGTGACATTCTCAGGACCTCCATAACTATTTCCTGTAGCTGAAGTCATTGGCAAAGGAAATAATTTAATGGTTTTGTGGGTTCCCATGGCGTCTGTAGCATGTTCACCTCAAGGTCATTTCTCATTTTGTAAGAACTCAAAGCTAGAGGAAACATAATCCTGTAATCAGTACCAGAATGTATCTTTTGTAACCGGTCATCATTCCTGTTGATTCCTATGGTATAATTTTCAGTGCTTGCCAATATTTGCTGCTGAGGTAATACTGTTCCTCCCAGGATATAAGAACTGACATGGAAGAAAGTGCACTAAAGCCATGAAACTATCACATGTGAAATAATATTATATGTTAGTATATAAAAGGTGTGACAAAAGTAGGCTTTCAGTTGTGCACACACAAAACACACTTTGTTCTTTTTAAAAATGTATTTTTTAATATATTTCTTTATTTCAGAGAGTAAGGGAAAGGGATAGAGGGATAGAAACATCAATGATGAGAGAGAATCATTAATTGGCTGCATACTGCATGTCCCCTGCTGGGGATGGAACCCACAACCCAGGCATGTACCCTCGGCCGGAATTGAACCTGGGACCCCTCAGTCTGAAGGCCGACACTCTATCCACTGAGCAAAACCAGCCAGGCCTAAAAAACATAGTTTTAAAAATACCTTTAATTTATTTTACTTAGGAAGAGGAAGTAGAAATTAACATCAGAGAGCTCCACCCAGCACATTCCTTACTGGGAACCCAGACAGGTCTGTGCACTGACCTGGAATTCATCAGGAACCTTTAGTTCACTGGATGACACTCACCCAACGGAGGCACAAGGTGAAATCAGAGTTCATTCCTGTATTTTTATTTATTAGTTATTAATTTCCATACCAACAACTCTACACCTACATTTACAACATTCTTCATTTTCCTCCTTCCCTTTTATCATCAGTCTTTCTGATTTTCATATTTTTTTAAATTAAATCTTTATTATTCAGATTATTACATTTGTTTCTCTTTTTTCCCCTCCATAGCACCCCTCCACCCAGCTCCCACCCTTCCCTCTGCCCTTAGCTCCCTCCCATTGACCTCATCCATAGGTGTAAGATTTTTGTCCAGTCTCTCCCTGTACACCCTTCACCCCTTTCCCCCTGAGAATTATCAGTCCACTCCCTTTCTGTGCTCCTGATTCTATTATATTCACCAGTTTATTCTGTTGATTAAATTTTTAATTCACTTAATTTTTAGATTCACTTGTTGATACATATGTATTTGTTGTTCATAATTTTTTCTTTTACCTTTTTTTTTTCTTCCTCTTCTAAAAGAGTACATTTCAGCATTTCATATAATACTGGTTTGGAGTTGATGAACTCCTTTAGCTTTTTCTTATCTGTGAAGCTCTTTATCTGCTCTTCAATTCTGAATGATAGCTTTGCTGGATAGAGTATTTTTGGTTGTAGGTTCTTGCTATTCATCACGTTGAATATTTCTTGCCACTCCCATCTGGCCTGCATCATTTCTGTTGAGAAATCAGCTGAGAGTCATATGGGTGCTCCCTTGTAGGTAATGAACTGTTTTTCTCTTGTTGCTTTTAATATTCTTTCTTTGTCTTTTGCTCTTGGTATTTTAATTATGATATGTCTTGGTGTAGTCCTCTTTGGATTCCCTTTATGTGGGGTTCTGTGTGCTTCCTGGACTTGTAAGTATATTTCTTTTACCAGATGTGGGAAGTTTTCAGTCATTATTTCTTTAAATAGGTTTTCAGTATCTTGCTCTCTCTCTTCTTCTGGCACCCCCACAATTCTGATGTTGGTACGCTTGAAGTTGTCCCAGAGGCTCCTTACATTATCTTTACATTTTTGGATTCTTTTCTCTTCTTGCTTTTCCAGTTGAGTGTTTCCTGCTTCTTTATATTTCAAATTTTTGACTTGATTCTTGCCTTTCTCTAGTCTGCTGTTAGGATTCTGTATAATAGTTTTTATTTCAGTCAGTGTATGTTTAATTTCTAGTTGGTCCTTTTTCATCTCTAGTTGGACCTTTCCATCTCTAGTTGAATCTTTTGCATCTCTAGTTGGTCCTTTTTCATCTCCTCTTGGCTCTCGCTAATTTTATCCGACTTTTCTAGCATATTCTTGAGAAACCTTATAAGCGTGGTTTCTTTTCCTCCATTTCTTTTGTTTGTGATCCCTTCCCTTGTCTCTGCATTTTCACTATTCTGGGGAAACTTCTGTGTTGAATTCAGCCTCATGATACCAGACTTTCAAAACCAAAGAAGCCTCTGTTGAGCTTGGGATGGGTGGAGTCTCAGGGCTTAAGGGACCACCTTTCCTTGCAGTCGGCCTCGCCCTTTACAGCCTCTGAGTCTCACATGACTGGGTAATCGCTGGAGCAGTCCTTGTGCACTTGCCTGCAGTGCCTCCAGACCGCTGCCTTTCCAGCTCCCCTGTGCACCAGGACCACACAAGTTTAGGTCCTCAGGGTTTCACCTGAAACTGGGGCTTAGTGCAGTCAAAAGTGGCACGGTTGGGAGGGTCTGTCTCCCACCCACTCACAAAAGCCAGCAGCACAATCAGCAATCTGTCCTCTGCAGGTAGTGCTGTATGCGCCACCAGACCTCTGATCTTTTGCGACTCCCCTAAATTTCCGTGCACCTCTCCCTTTTCACAGTCCAAACTCCCCCCGTATGAGTTTCGGCTGGATCTGGGGTTTAGTATTGTAAATAAGGGGTTCAATGCCTTTGAGAGTCTCCATTTCCCTCCTGCCAGAGAAAATTAACCAGGTACGCCAGCACGCGCTCTCTCAGTGCGCGCGTCTCCATACCTTAGCTTTTTGCAGCTCTTCTGGTTCTCCACGAGCCCCTCTCTTTCCCTCTAGCTATAGAATTTCCACTCAGCCAGCTTTCCTGTGGTTCTGGATGATGTCTGTTCTGTCTTTTAGTTGTAGTTTTGAAATTGTTGTATGAGGTAGCAGTGTAGGTGTTTACCTATGCCGCCATCTTAGATTCTCCCAGTCTTTCTGATTTTCAGTCTTCCATGCAATCATTCATTTTCCATCCTTTACATAAGATTAGTTCATATTCTTAATAATTTAATATGTGCTATAATGTGTGTACTTTTTAAGAAACACTGGCTTTCATAATGCTACACAGATATATTTTAAAGATATATTTTATTGATTTTCAGAGAGGAAGTGAGAAAGAGAAAGAGAGAGAGGGAGAGAAAGATAGAAATATCAATGATGAGAGAGAATCATTAAACATGCATGCCCCCTACTGTGGATCAAGCCCTCAACCTGGGTTTGTGCTCTTGACTGGAATTGGACCCAGAACCCTTCAGTCTGCAGGGCAACACTATTCACTGGACCAAACCAGTCAGGTATACACAGATATTTTGAGATCAACAAAAATGCTTATGTGAATATTAAATTTGTTTTATTGCTAAGTAGTATTGCATTCTGTGGATAACAACTTCATCCATTGATCTGTCCATGAAATTGCTTATTTGTAGGTTTGGAGTATCTATCTATATATAAATGGTTAAGTGATTGTCGCATCCAAAACAACTGAATGGACAACAGAACAGGCTGTGTGGGGCGATTAAGCCAGCAGAGGGGTTAGTGAGGAGCAACCAGGCCAGCAGAGGGGGCTACCAAGTGACTGAATAGCAAAATGCATGGGTCCATGAGGCTGGCAGGGGGGTTACTGAGGGGGCAACCAAACAACCAAACAGCAGGCTGTGTGGGTCAACCAGGTCTGTAGGGGGTGGGGGGGGAGGGGTGCTGGAAGCAACCAGGCTGGCAAGGGGGAGCAGTGAGAGGTGACCATGCCAGCAGAGGGGGGTGACCTGGCCAGCAGGGGGGGAAGTTAGGGGCAATCAGGCAGGCAGGCAGATGAGCAGTTAGGAGCCAGTAGTCCCAGATTGTGAGAGGGATGTTTGGTTGCTAATTTAGGCCCAATATGAGGGGTCCTGGATTGGAGAGGGTAAAGGCTGAGTTGAGGGGACACCACCCAGTTGCATAAATTTTATGCACTGGGCCTCTAGTCCTATATAATAAGAGAGAAATATGCTCATTATATATTATGGCCTGAGTCATAACAACATATCACACATAATCAATCTGCAGGAGGGTGGGGAGCAAAGTACCAGATCATGGATCTGCAGGAGGGTGGGGGAGCAAAGTAAAAGTGGGTGGCAGAGAGCAACAGGAGGGGGCGGGGAGGAAAGCTATGAGGAATAGAGAGAGGAGGGAGGAAGGGGGCAGGGGAGCTACAGGAAGACAGCAGCGACCTACTGGCACACGGATTCGTGCACAGGGCTACTAGTTATAAATTAATCTGTTTCAAATATTTGTGTTTAGTTATCTTCATACATATGTATTTTACTAATCAAACTTTTGCAGTGTAGGTGAATGTTTCACATTTTAACATATGCAGAACTGTGATTTAAAATTGTCATGCACTTTGCCTTCCCACATATGTCTAGCATATAAAAAATCCAGTTTTTGTTCAAACCTGCAAGGACATACAATGGTTAATCTTTTTAAATAGTAGGTCTGGAATGTCTGTATATGAAGTTGCTTTAGTTTTCATTTCATTTTGTAACAATTTTTGATGGTGAACATTTTTCATACATTTATTTATATTGTCTTTATCTCTTTTGTTAAGATGTTGGCTCAGAAATTTGCTTATTTTAAAAATAATTTATTATTTTAACCAATATGAGGACAGGTCACAAATTAATATATATTTTAGAATTTCACTCATTCCTCAATAACTCAATGACTTCTTGCTGTATGGAACTATGGGTTTTGAACACCATGAGGAAAATTATTTTTCTCAGTTTTTATCCTATGTACAATTTAAATCCATGTGTACCATATAGTCATGGTTTTATATGCATTGTTAACATTCTCCACCAATCTTTTCTAAGTATAAGCATTCAATAATATGTAAAGTGATATCTAGGTTTGTAATCTTTATTAACTTTCTCATGTAAATACCCTCACTGTGGTTAGTTTCAAATGGTCAAAATGATGGCACTGAACAAGGATATGATATTTTAATAGCAAATCATCATATTTTATTTCCAAAATTTTAATAAGGTAGCAATCAGTATCCTCAAAAACATATATATATATATATATATATATACATATATATATATATAAGCATAATATGCAAATTGTCTCTATGGGAGTTTGACTGGGAGACTGATTGCTTGCTATAAAGTGAGTGGACCACCAGGGGGTGGCATGGGATGAAGGAAGGCCTCTCTTGATAGCTGGAAGGCCCAAATCAGTCCTGGCCAGGTCTAAGGACCCTACCCATGCATGCCTTTTGTGTACCAGGCCTCTAGTTTATAATAAAATCCTATATAATAAAACTTTAACATGGAAATCTACCAAAAAGCTGAATGACCAGTCACTATGATAAGCACTGACCACCAGGGGACAAACGCTCAATGCAGGATCTTCCCCCTGGTGGTTAGTATGCTTCCACAGGGGGTTCCCTGCTCAACCAGAAGCTGGGCTCACTAATGATGAGGGCAGTGGTGGCTGCGGGAGCCTCTCCTCCCTCTGCAGCAGTGCTAAGAGGATATCCCTCCCCTGAGGTGTCCCAGACTAGAGAAAGTGCAGGCCAGTCTTTGAGCACCCCTCTTCCTGTAAGTGCACAAATGTAAAATAATTGGGAAATGTCAAGTTTTAAATATTTCTTTAAAGTTTTGTTTACATATTATTGATTTTAAAAATATATTTCAAAATGTTTGTATTGACTTCAAAAGGTTAGAGAGAGGGAGAGAGAGATAGAAACATCAATGATGATAGAGAATCATTGATAGGCTGTCATCTAGAGGTTATGTCCTGGGTTGGAACCCACAGTTTAGCATGTTCTTTGATCAGGAAGCTGAAGATAGTCACTATGGTTGGTTTGCATAACCAGGATCAGGAAGTGGTTTTATGGTTGAACTGTGGGCCCTGTGGACAGAGTTGACCTTCTCTGCAGGAGGCCTCACAGTTTGCCTTGATCCCCAGGCTGCCTTCCAAATGGTACCTCTGTACAAGAGGGAACTTTCCAGAACTGAATGAAAATAAAAAGTCCAGTGGCTGACACTTTTGCTTAAAAGTGTATTTGTAAGGTACTTTATTTTATTTTCTTAATGTCTAAAATTTTACATATGTCTCTTTTTTCCCCAATTGACCCTCACCCCATCTATTCCCAGCCCTGGGAAGCCCACATTGCCCCAATGTCTGTGTCCATTGGTTTTCTTAATATGCATGCAAGTAAGTCCTTTGGTTGCTCTCTAACCTCCCTTCCCCTACCATTTGTGTCTAGATCGATATATTCACGTTCATCAAATTATGTTGATCATTATACCCCACATATGAGTAAGATCATGTGATATTAATCTTTATCTGATTGGCTTATTTCGCTGAGCCTAATGTTCTCCAGTTCCATCCATGCTTTTGCAAATGGTAAAAGTTCCTTCTTTTTAACAGTGGTATAGTATTCCATTATGTAAATGTCCCAAAGTAGTTTTTGTTTTTTTAAGCCACTCATATGCTGATGGGCACTTAGGCTGCTTCCAAATCTTAGCTATTGTAAATTCTGCTGCTATGAACATAGGGGTACATATATCCTTTGTGTTTGGTGTTTCTGTTTTCTTGGGATATAGTTCTAGAAGTGGAATTACTGGGTCAAATGGGAGTTCCATTTTTTACCTTTTCAGGAAATTCCATACTGTTCTCCACAGTGGGTACACCAGTCTGCATTCCCACAAGCAGTGCAGGAGGGTTCCTTTTCCTCCACATCCTTTCCAGCACTTGTCATTTGTTGATTTGTTGATGAAAGCCATTCTGACAGGTGTGAGATGATATCTCATTATTGTTTTGATTGCATCTCTTGGATGATTAGTGAGTTTGAGCATGTTTTCGTATGTCTCTGAGATTTCTCTATGAATTCTTTTGAAAGTGTCTATTTAGATCCTTTGATCATTTTTTGATTGAATTGTTTACCTTCCTTTTGCTAAGTTATATGAGTTCTCTGTAAATTTTGGAGATTAAAACCTTATCGGAAATATCATTGGCAAATATGGTCTCCATGCATTGGGCTTTCTTGTTGTTTTTGTTGATGGTTTCTTTTGTTGTGCAGGAGCTTTTTATTTTGATATAGTCTCATTTGTTTATTTTCTCCTTACTCTCTTTTGCCCTAGGGGCTGTGTCTATAAATATACTGTTATGATATATGTCTGTAGCAATTTTGCTGCCTATGGCACTTTGTAGGATTTTTATGGTTTCCCATGTACATATACAAGAATAGTACTCCAGAGATAAATGACATACACTGAGGCAGTATTGATGATAAGCATCCACAAAATTTAAGAATACCAGGACAAAATTCACAACAATGGGGCAGGATATGGATGAAAAGAATATTTGAGATAATGACATTTAGAAAAAATTTAGCTCAATAAATCATCTTTAGAAAGCCAACATCTGTCTACAGAGGTCTCGTTGAATTCCCGTGTTTTAAGACCGTACTGGCCAGTTAACTTAGTGGTTAGAGCTTTGGCTCCAGAAATGAATGCTCTCTGGACCCATTATGGTCAAAGGCAAAGAACTCAGTTGCATGTTTAATCCTAAGGCCATGTCAGGCACATAAGGAGGCAATCCATAGATGTGTCACTTGTGGATGTTTCTCTCTCTCTCTCTCTCTCTCTCTCTCTTTCTCTTCATCTTCACATCTTCCCATCATTCCACTCTCTTTAAAAGTAAATGGAAAAGGATTTGTAGGGTGAGGGAAAAAAAAGAAAGACTACATATTGACTGACTTGTGCTTCCTACTTGGTGTTTTTAGACATTAGAAAATTGGGTTTCTCTAGAGAAAGCAGTTTCCAGTTCACCATGAGCTTTACCCTCTCCAGGTTACAAAGCTATGTTGCAATCCTTCAGAATCACCTTCTCACACAGGTAAGTTAATTTTTATCACTCAAAGATTAACCTAAGTTAAAAAAATAAACAGATTATTTTATCCAAAAAGCATTGGCGATTTTTGTACTAAAATAAAAGCAGTGAAGGGATCATACTATGATACAAATTATGTGGGATTATTCTGAGATTTGTGGATATTGTACTATCCTTGCATTCCTGGGATAATGCCACTTAGTTAGGATCTATCATCTTTCTGATGTACCACTTGGATACAATTTACTAGAATTTTGTTGAGGATTTTGGCATTCGTGGGATACTGGACTGTAATTTTCTTTCATTGTGTTGTCTTTATCTGGTTTTGGTATTAGGTTAATTATGGCTTCATAGAAGGTGTTGGAAGCATTCTTTCTTCTTGATGTTGTTGGAATAGTCTCAGGAGGATAGGTTTTAATTCTTCCTTGAATGTCTGGTAAAATTCCCCTGTTAAGCTGTCTGGCTTTTGTTTGTGATGACTGCTTCAATTTATTCCATAGTTATTGGCCTTTTGAGATGTTTGGATTCTTCCTGATTGAATTTTGGAGTGTTATATTTTTCTAGGAATGTGTCCACTTCCTCCAGGTTGTCCAGTTTTTTAGAATAGAGTTCTTCATAATATTTTTTAACAATCCTTTGTATTTCTGTGGGGTTTGTTGTTATTTCACCTCTCTCATTTCTGATTTTGTTTACTTGGACCCTCTCTCCTTGCTTCTTGGTGAGCCTAGCTAGAGGTTCATCAATTTTGTTTCTCCTTTCAAAGATCCAGTTCTTGGTTTTGTTGGTCTTTTGTATTGTCTTTTTGGTCTCTATATCATTTATCTCCACTCTGATCTTTACTGTTTCCTTCCTTCTGCTTACACTGGGCTTTTCTTGTTGACTCTTTCCAGCTCTTTGAGTTGTGGGGTTATGCAATTTATTGCCATTGTTTCTTTTTTTTCTTTAATACTTTTTTTATTGTTTAAAGTTTTACGAATAGTTGTACATATGTCTCCTTTTTTTTTCTCTCCATTGACCTCCCACCAGCCTCCCATACCCCCAGTACATGCCTTCACATGACCCCAAGTGTCTTGTATCCATTGCTTATGCTTATATACATGCATACAAGTCCTTTGGTTGATCTTTTACAGCCCACCCATCCCCAACCTCCCCTACCTTTCCACTGTAGTTTGACAGTCTGTTCAATGCTCTTTTGCCTCTGTATCTATTTTTTTCCTCCCCATTCTTTTCTTTAAAAAATCATGTCCTTGCCGAAACCGGATTGGCTCAGTGAATAGAGCATTGCCTGTGGACTGAAAGGTCCCAGGTTTGATTCTGGTCAAGGGCATGTACCTTGGTTGTGTGCATATCCCCAGTAGTGCAAGAGGCAGCTGATCGATCTCTCTCTCTCATCGATGTTTCTAACTCTCTATCGCCCTCCCTTCCTCTCTGTGAAAAATCAATAAAATATATATATATATATATATATATATATATATATATATATATATATATATATATAAATCTTGCCCTTGCAGACTAGAAATAAACCTATAAGAACAAAAAAATGTTTGTGTCCCGATTTCACTGTCCATCAGTTCTGAATCTCAGTTTCAATGTCAAACATTTCTTTATCTGTACAAGTCAGAAATGGTATCTGAATGGTGGACAAATGGTGGCCATGCAGGCCCAACACTCTCTGGTTTGGTCCTAGGCAACCTGTAGGGATGCACAGCTTCTGACTGCTAGCATGGCAAAATGTGGTCAGCGTCTTCCATCCTTGGAATGTTTCTCTTTTTGTCTTGGTTGAAGCAGACCTCTCAATTCCTTTCTGTTGCAGGAGTTCACATGGTCTTGGAATTGTTTTCTGAAAGTATATAAACATATTAATGAACAAAAATTAATAGACGAGTCTTTTCTATAAAATTGACTTGGGATCCTTTTTATTTTTGCCCAAAGGATTTCCCTTTGGCTGATTTTGACTCCATGTGTGTTTTTCATAGGTGTCTTGCTGTTAGCATTACAAGTGAAAATTATTTTCTAAAGTAAAAATTTTCTAGATGTAATTTACTTACTAGATACTTTTCCTTACATGATAGTACCCTACTATCCCCCCTTTTCTCGATTAATGGAGGGTTTTGTAAAAATTTTAATGCAATCTTGATAACTTTAAATTTTAATTTTTTGCAAAAAATATGACTGCTTTAGGTTCATTGCATGTTAAGCAATTTTACTATGAGATGAACTAACAATAGAAATTGTAGTTAATACTTTAAGAAACACTTTTTGTCCAGTAAAATTAAACTTTCTTGAATATTCAATAATTTCAATTAGCCACTTTAAATTAATCTGAAAACTTTATTACTATTTTACTGTTAAATTTAATACTGTACCAACAAGCTTAGTTTACCCTGTAAATATAAGTGGAAAGGATTATTTACATTCTTGAGTATGCCCTGAGCATTCCTGGTGCTAGGCTGGATTTAGATATAGGGCAGCTGCTGTGGGCCAAGTCTCTGTCTGTAACCTAGGACCTGATCTGGGCTGGGCATGGGAAGCAAAGCACCATGAGGCCAGGAGACCTCCCTCAGAAAGGGTGAGGGTTCAGGCCTCTGCAAAGTTGAGGGGGGGAGGGTCTGTGCCCCACCTCTGTTGACCTTCAAGTTCTCTCATGATGGCGCCTCTGTGACTATGCCTGTCTTAGGTTGTTCCTTCCCTGAGGAATATTACCCATCTCTGGATAACCAGCCAACCACTAGGGCCAAGCAGGGTGATGTGAGGTTCAGTTCTGTCTCCTTGGTAGCCTATGCCCCCGTGGCCTCCACACCCAGCACCTGCCTTGGGATCCCCTCTCTTGCTGGCGGGGCCCTGACACTGACCACATATCTCAGAGAACTCAGGCTCCTTCTCCAGGGAGGGCCCAGCTCACACCATTGGGGGAGAGACAAATCCATGGTACCAGCCACCAGGAGGCTTCAACCTCAGCATGAGTGAAAAGCTCAGGCAACAATTGAGGGCTATTGGATTGTGAGAAGAGGGACCCTCTTGGCAAAAAAAGATAAGAGGGGCCAGTATACAATACTCAAGTGCCTTCCCAGTGCCTTAATTCCTTCTGAAAGGGATTAAATCCTTTCATGTCCTTTTTCAAATTGCTGCCAAAAATTCAAAGAATTAGTTTGTAAGTTTGGGATAATTGCACAATATGCTGTTGTGAAATATCAAAATTATAATGAAATTTTAGAATAATATTACTTAATGATATTCTTTGCTCTAGGCCATGGCAAGTCAATTTCAAACTGGTTGTCAATTTATTTTTGTAACTTTATCTAAAATTTGACAGGGAGGCAAAACCACAAATTATTTAATTCAAAAAGCCAAATATATTGACTTTCAATTAGAATTCTTAGGACATTTGAAGAAAACTTCTCTTTATTTCATTCCAAAATAATTTTCAGGCTAAAGAGGGTTTCATTTAAAAATCTTTATCACATGAAACAACTTCTCTTAAGGTTATGGTGGCCACTAGTATGGATTCGATTGAATATTTCATTTTTTTCCTTATCATTGTTTTTAATTTTTATTTTTTACATTTGTCCTTATTCCTCCACTACCCCCCATGCCCAACACATGCCCCTCCCCCTGTTGTCTGTGTCCATTGATTAGGCACATAGTCATGCTTCCAAGTCGCACTGTTGTTCTCTCCTCCTTACTCCAACCAACTGCCACCTTCCCTGAAGTTTGACATTCTGCTCAATGTTTCTCAGTCTCTGGATCAGTTCTTGTTCATCGGTCTATACCATTCATTTTATTCCACAAATGAGTGAGATAAGGTGATATTTATCTTTATCTCCTGGCTTATTTCAGTTAACATAATGCTTCCAATCTCCATCCATGTTGTTGCAAATTGTAGGAGCTCCTTTTTTACCGCATTGTAGTATTTCATTGTGTAGATGTACCATTTTTTTTATCCATTCATCCACTTATGGGCACTTAGGCTGATTCCAAATCTTAGCTCTGGTGAATTGTGCTGCTATGAACATAGGGGTACATGTATTCTTTCTGATTTGTGTTTCTAGTTTCTTGGGATATATTCCTAGAAGTAGAATCACTGGGTCAAATGGAGTTCCATTTTTAGTTGTTTTTTTTTTTTTGAGGAAACTCCATACTGTTCTCCAAGTGGTTGCACCAGTCTGCATTCCCCTCAGTAGTGCACGAGGGTTCCTTTTTCTCTGCATCATCTCCATCACTTGTTGTTTGTTGATTCGTTGATGAGAGCTTTCTGACAGGTGTGAGGTGGTACCACATTGTTGTTTTGATTTGCATCTCTTTGATGATAAGTAACTTTGAGCAGGTTTTCATATATCTCTTGGCCTTCCTTCTGTCTTCTTTTATAAAGTGTCTATTTAGATCAGTTGCCCATTTTTTGATTGAGTCGTTTATATTATTTTTGTGAAATTGTATGAATTCTCTGTAAATATTGGAGATTAAACCCTTATCATTGATACCATTGGCAACTATGTCTCCCATGCAGTGGGCTTTCTTGTTGTTTTGTTGATGGTTTCCTTTGCTGTGCAAAATATTTTATTTAGATGTAGTCCCATTTGTTTATTTTCTCATTACTTTTCATTGTCCTCAGAGCATTATCAGTGAAGAAGTTCCTTCAGTATATATTTGTTGAAGAGATTGTCTTAACTCAATTGTATGTTCATGCCTCCTTTGTTAAATATTAATTGGGCATAGTGTTTTATGTTAATTTCTGGGTTCTCCATTCTATTTCATTGATCTATATGTGTGTTCTTGTTTTAGTACCAGTGGCTTTGTAATAAAGGTTGAAATCTGGTATTGAGATTTCAGCTACTTTGTTCTTCTTTCTCAATATTGCTGCATCTATTCGGGGTCTTTTTTTTTTTTATTCTAGATGAATCTTTGGAGAGTTCTTTCTAGGTCTGTGAAATATGTCGTTGGTATTTAAATGGGAAGTGAATTGAATTTATAGATTGCTTTCGGTAGTATGAACATTTTAATTATGATGATTCTACCAATACATGAACATGGTATATTCTTTCATCTGTTTATGTCCTCCTCTCTTTCTTCAGTGTTGTGTAGTTTTGCTCATATAGGTCTTTTACCATCTTAGTTATGTTTATTCCTAGGTATCTTGATTTTTTTGTTACAATGGTAAATGGGATTGCTTTTTTAGTCTCTCTTTCTATAAATTCATTATTGGTGTATAGAAATGCCATAGATTTCTTGGCATAAATTTTGTATTCTGTTACATTGTCAAATTCATTTTTTTAAGTCTAATAATTTTTTGATAGAATCTTTAAGGCTTTTAACATACAGTATCATGTTATCTGCAAATAAGGACAGCTTTACTTCTTTTCCAATTTGGGTGCCTTTTGTTTCTTTTTCTTGTCTAATTGCAATGGCTAGTACTTCCAGAAGGAGTGGTGACAGTAGGCATCCCGGTCTTGTTCCTGTTCTTAGGGGAAATGGTTTTAGTTTTTCCCCATTGTGTATGATGTTAGCTGTGGGATTGTCATATAAAACTTTTATGATGTTGATGTATGATCCTTCTATTCCCACTTTCCAGAGAGTTTTTATCAAGAAAGGGTATTGCATTTTGTCAAACGCTTTTTCTGCATCAATTTGTATGACTATGTGATTTTTACCTCTCAATTTGTTTATGTGATATATCACGTTTATTGATATGCAAATATTGTAGCATACTTGCATCCCTGGGATGAATCCTATTTGGTCATGGTGTAGGATCTTTCTTATGTACCGCTGGATTTGATTTACTAGAATTTTGTTGAGGATTTTGGCATCTATGTTCATGAGGGATATTTGGCCTGTAATTCTCTTTCATTTTGTTGTCTTTATCTGGTTTTGGTATTATGGTGATGCTGGCTTCATAGGAGGTGTATGGAAGTGTTCCTTTCCTTGAATCCTCTGCAATAGTCTGAGAAGGATAGATTTTAGTTCTTCTTTGAATATTTGGTAAAACTGCCCTGTGAAGACATCTGGCCGCTGGCTTTTGTTTGATGAAAATTTTTTGATAACTGCTTCAATTTCTTCCATGGTGATCAGTGTATTGAAAGTTTTGGAATCTTTCTGAGTGAGTTTTGGAAAGTTGTTTTTTTAGGAATGTGTCCATTTCTTCTAGGTTGTGTACTTTGTTGGAATAGAGTTGTTCATAGTATTTTTTTAAACAATCCTTTGTATTTCTGTGGGGCCTGTTTCATTTCTGATTATGTTTATTTGGGTTCTCTCGCTTTGCTTCTTGGTGAGCCTGGAGAGAGGTTCATCAATCTTGTTTATTATTTCAAAGAACCAGCTTTCGGTTATTTTTTAATTTAATTTCAATAGATCTTTATTGCTCAGATTATTACAATTGTGCCTCTTTTACCTCACATAAATCCCCTCAACCTGGCTCCTACCCCTCCTTCTTCTTTTACCTCCCCTCCCGCTTTGTCCTCATTCATAGGTGTATGATTTTTGTCCATTCTCTCCCTGCACACCCCTCACACCTTTCTTCCTGAGAATTGTCAGTCCACTCCTTTTCTGTGCCCCTAATTCCATTATACTCACCAGTTTATTCTGTTCATCAGATTTTTAATTACCTTGATTCTTAGATTAACTTGTTGATAATTATGTATTTTTCATAATATTTATCTTTGTTTTCTTCTACTTGTTCTTCTTAAATAGGACCTTGCAGCCTTTTAGTGTTGATGACCTCCTTTATTTTTTTCTTATTTGTGAAGCTCTTAATCTGCCCTTCCATTCTCAATGATAGCTTTGCTGGATAATCTTGGTTGTAGGTTCTTGCTATTCATCACTTTGAATATTTATTGCCACTCCCAGCTGGCCTGCATAGTTTCAGTGGAGAAATCAGCTGATAATCGTATGGGTGCTCCCTTATAGCTAATTGCTTCTGTTAAGACTCTCTCATTGTCTTTTGCTCTTGGTATTTTAATTACGACTTGTTTTGGTGTGGTCCTCTTTGGATTTTGTTTGTTGGGGTTCTATGTGCTTCCTGGACTTGTAAGTCTATTTCTTTCACCATGTAGGGGAAGTTTTCAGTCATTATTTCTTCAAATAGGTTTTCATTAGCTTGTTCTCACTCTTCTTCAGGGACCCCCATAACTCTGATTAGTTGGCTTGAAGTTGTCCCAGAGGCTCCTTACACTATCTTCACATTTTATAATTCTTTTTTTTCTTTTCCAGTGGAGTGTTTTCTGCCTCTTTTTATTTCAAATCTCTGACTTTATTCTTGAGTTCTATTCTGCTGTTAAGTCTCTATATATTTTTTATTTTAGTGTTTATATGTTTAATTTATAGTTGCTCATTTTTCATTTCTAGTTGGTCCTTCTTTATTTTCTCTTGGGTCTTCCTAAATTTATCCATCTTTTCTAGAAAATTCTTGAAAAACCTTATAACTATGGTTTTGAACTCTATATCCAGTCATTTGTTTTTCTCCATTTCTTTTGTTTGTGAACTCTTTCTTTGTCTCCACATTTTGGCTGCTTTCCCGAGTTGGTATTGTAGCTTTGTGTCCTCAGTGTAGTATATGGCTCCGTAGCTCTGCCTCTCTAGTTACCTGAGGTGGACTGGCTTGGTGTATCCATTGTGCACTGTGTGTACAGCCTCGTTGTAGTTAAGTCTTGATTGTTGTTGGTATCACTGGGTGGAATTGACCTAAAAGCCAATTAGTTGTGAGGATCGGCTGTGTCTACGCCAGGAGAACTTCTGTACTGGAGTCAGTCTTATGACACAAGACTTGCAATATTGCAAAAGCCTCTGTGTTCAGCTTGAATGTGGCTGAGTCTCAGGGCTGAGCAGACAGCATTTGCTTCCATTCAGCCCTACCCTATGTAGCCCCTGAGTCTCAGTGTCCCTCAAAATTGCTGTAGCCCCCTCTGTGCACAGGCGCACATGCTTCCAGGTCTCTGCCTTTCTGGATCCCCTGAGTTTCTTTGCGCTCTGGGGACCCATATGAGACTGGGGTTCAGTGCAGCTGGAAGTGTATTTGAGCACAGTTGGGAAGTTCTGTCTTCCTCCTGCTAGAGAAACCCAGCAGCACAATCAACAGTCAGCCCTCTGTGTGCACACTCAAGCTAGCTCGCCTCCAGACCTCTGACTTTTGCAGCTCCCCTAAATTTCCGTGCACTCTTCCCTTTTCATGACAGTCTAGACTCCTCCCATATGCATCTCACCAAAAATTGAGGTGCAGTGCAGTAGGAACCGGGGCTCAGTGAAGTTGGGATTTTCCGTCTCCCTTCTGCTAGAGGAAGCCAGCCAGGCACTCCGCCACCCATTCTCTCCATGTAGTCTTCCTGTACCTCAGATTTTGCAGCTCCTCTGAATTTCAGTGAGCCCCTTTCTTTCCTTCTAGTTTTGAATTTCCACTCAGCCAGCTATTCTGTGTTCTGGATGATGTCAGTTCTGTTTTTTTAGCTGTAGTTTTGAAATTGTGCAAGGTGGCAATTTAGGTGTTTACCTATGCTGCCATCTTGGTTTCTCTCAGTTCTTGGTATTGTTGATCTTTTGTATTGATTTTTTTTTGGTCTCTATGTCATTTATTTGTGCTCTGATGTCTATTTCCTTCCTTCTGCTCACTGTGTGCTTTTCTTGTTGTTCTCTTTCTAATTCTTTGAGTTGTTGAGTTTGATGATTCATTACCATTTTTACTGTTTTGTGTTTTTTTTTTTGAGATAGGCTTGTAGAGCTATAAACTTCCCTCTCAGCACTGCTTTCATTGTTTCCCATAGCATTTATGTTGTTGTGTTGTTATCATTATTAGTCTCCAGGATGTTTTTAATTTCTTCTTTGATTTTATTGGTAATCCAATCATTGTTTAATAACATGCTATTCAGCTTCCAAGTGTTTGAAATTTTTGGAATGTTTTTAATGTACTTTATTTCTAATATTATGCCATTGTGGTCTGAGAAAATGCTTGATACAATTTCAATCATTTTGAATTTGGGAAGATTTTGCTTGTGACCCAATATGTGGTTTATTTTTGAAAATGTCCCATGTGCATTTGAGAAGAACGTATATTTCATACCTTTGGGTGAAATGCTCTGAGGATGTCAATTAGGTGCATCTGATCTAGTTACTTATTTAGAATTGCTATTTCTTTGCTGATTTTTGTCTAGAGGATTTATCCCATGATGTCAGTTGTATAGTGAAGTCTCCTACTATGATGGTATTGTTGTTGATCTCTTCCCGGATATCTTCTAGGAGTTTTTCTTATGTATTTGGGTATTCCTGCTGTGGATGCATTTATGTTTACCAGAGTCATATCGTTTGTTGAGTTGCTCCCTTTATTATTATGTAGTGGCCTTCATTATCTCTTGTTATGACCTTTATTTTGAGGTCTATTTTATCAGATATAAGTATCTCCATCCAAGCTTTTTACTCATTTCCATTTGCCTGAAAATGTTTTTCCATCCCTTCACTCTCAGCCTGTGTGAATCCTTAGCTCTGAGGTGGATCTCTTCTCAACAGCAAATATATGGGTCATGTTTTCTTATCCATTCAGCTATCCTATGTCTTTTGATTGGTGAATTTAATACATTTACATTTAATGTTATTATTGACAAGTACCTGTTTGTTGTGATATCTTTCCTTCATGTTTGTGTTTCTAATTGCCTGTCTCTCTCTCTCTCTCTCCCTCTCTCTCTCTCTTACAGCAATTCCTTTAGCAATTCTTGTATTGTTGGCTTGGTAGTGATGAACTCTCTTAGCCCTTTTTTTGTGTGGGAAGCTCCTGATTTCACCTTCAGTTTTGAATGATAGCCTTGCTGGGTATAGTGTTCCTGGGTTCAGTCCCTTACTTTGTATCACCTTGTATATTTCATTCCCTTCTGTCCTGGTGTGTTTCTGTTGAGAAATCAGTTAATATTCTAATAGAGCACATTATTAAAGACTTTAAAGGCCAGGATAACAAGGTCTTTTTGAGGCATTTGTGGAATTGTTTCTATTTTCTGACATTTATACTGTATGTAGGGGGCTAATAGGGATATAAAATAGATGTTCAGAAGAAGGGCATCTTCTGGGAAGATGGGTTTTAAGGTGGTAAACTTGTGTAAGACCTCTGTGTGGTGGGAGATGAGGAGAATTGGGTCTGAGAAAATGCTTTATGTGATTTCAATCTTTTTAAATTTGGGGAGACTTTGCTTGTGACCATATATGTGGTCTATTTTTGAAAATTTCCCATGTCCACTTGAGAAGAACATATATTCTGTGGCTTTGGTGTGATATGCTCTGAAGATGTCACTTAGGTCCATATGATCTAGTGAGTTATTTGGAATTGCTGTTTCTTTGCTGATTTTTTGTCTAGAGTATTTATCCAGTAATGTCAGTGGTGTATTAAAGTCCCCTGCTATGATTGTATTATTGTTGATCTCTCCCTTGATATCTTCCATGAGTTTTTTTTTTAATGTATTTGGGTGCATATATGTTTACCAGAGTTATATCTTCTTGTTGAATTGCTACTCTTAGTATTATGTAGTGGCCTTTCTTATCTATTGTTAAGGCCTTTACTTTGAGGTCTATTTTATCAGATAAAATTATCACCACTCCAGCTTTTTTCTCATTTCCATTTGCCTGAATAATGTTTTCCCATCCCTTCAATCTCATTCTGTGTGAATCCTTAGCTCTGAGGTGGGTCTCTTGAAGATAGCACCTATATGGGTTATGTTTTCTTAGCCATTCATCTATTCTATGTCTTTTGATTGGTGCATTTAACCCATTAACGTTTAATGTTATTATTGACAAATTCATATTTGTTGTCATGTTTTTCCTTAGTGTTTTTGGTTCTCTTGCCTTTCCTCTTTTTACAGCAGTCCCTTTAGCATTTCTTGCATTGTTGGCTTGGTAGTGATAAACTCTCTTATCCCATCCCTTTTTTGGTCTGTGAAGCTCCTGATTTCACCTTCAATTTTGGGTTCAGACCCTTGTTTTGCATCACTTTATATATTTCATTCTATTATCTTCTGTCCTGGTGTGTTTCTGTTGAGAAATCAGTTGATACTCTAATAGGGGATCCCTTGTAATTAACTTTCTGTCTCTCTCTGGCAGCCTTTAAGATTCTTGCTTTGTTTTTAGTTTTAGACAATTTAATTATGATGTATCTTGGTGTCAGTCTTTTGGTGTACAACTTGTTTGGGACTCTGTGTACATCTTGGACTTGAATAGTTATTTCTTACCAATATCAGGGAACTTTTCTGTCATTATTTCTTCAAATAGATTTTCTATTTCTTACTTCTAATCTTCTTCTTTTGGTATCCCTATTAAGTGAATGTTGTTTCATTTTGTGTTGTCCTAAAGCTCCTTTAGGTTCTCTTCTTTTTTTTTTAAGTATTACATCATATAAACAAATTGAGAGATAAAAATCATATAGTCATATCAATTGATGCAGAAAAATCATTTGGCAAAATCCAATACCCTATCTTGATAAAAACTCTCACCAAGGTGGGAATAGAAGGATCATCCCTCAACATAATAAAGACCATATATGATAAACCCACAGCCAATATCATACTCAATGGGCAAAAACTAAAGCCATTTCCCCTAAAAACAGAAATAAGACAGTGATGTCCACACTCACCACTCTTATTCAGCATAGTGATGGATGTACTATGATCAGACAAGAAAAAGAAATAAAAGGTATCCTAATTGGAAAAGTTGCTGCTGTGTTTGTGTGTTTTTTCCTACCTTGCTTCTAATTCACTGATGTGGTCCTTAGCCACTTCTAGTCTACTCTTTACGCCTTCTATTGTGTTCCTTATTGCAGTTATGTCCTTCTTCACCTCCTCTTGGTTTCTTTTCATATTGGTGACATTCTCATTCAGCTCTTTATAGTTCTCATTGAGTTGTATTTGTTATTGAGTTGTCTATATTTGTCATCTAGCTGTTTAAACATCCTTAAAGCCATTACTCTAAATTCTTTCTCTGAGATGCTGCTGGCCTCAATTTCAATTAACTCCTTTTTGGTGATTCCTCTTTTCTTTTCCTTTGGGTATTGCTTTTTTGTCCTACCATGTTTCCTGTAATGTTTTAATTGTAGATCCAATTGCTTTTATACCCAGGTTTTTTTTTGTTTGTTTTTTTTGGAATGATGCTCCTGATATATTCTCTCAGTTCTCTTGTGCTTGTTAGTCTATTGTCATTCCATACTTTAGCTATTTGGGTTCTCTGGATGTAGATCTGCAAACTTGATCACCACAACTGTGGTGTCTAGAAGTCATCAGCCTTGGAGGGGAGTGTCCCTATTTTCGCTGTTTTACACCCTTGAGAGCACCCACACCCAGTGGGGACTCACAGTGGCACCAAAGACCCATCTGTTGCAGTGATGTGGCTCCGGAGCCCTACCTCAAACAAATGTCCCCCTTTTTTTTCACAACCATCTATGTTTAGGTCTGGTCAAATAATACCCTTTTCCCTCAGGGAACTGACTCTATGAAATTTCACAATGGACTCTCTATTGCTTAGACCAAATTCCTCTTGCTAAGACTGTTCTCTCTCCCATATGGAGTTTCCCAGAACCCAAATCTGCACAGAGAATTCTCCATTCACCAAAAGTCCATCTAGATTCCTTCAAAAACCTCTGACTCCCTGTCTTTAGTGCTGGTGGCTGTTTTGGGGCTCAGCCCAGCTGGTATACAGATTACCTAATAAATTCATAATTCTTTACCATTGCTTGGCCTCATGCATTCCTCCTTCAGTGACCCTAACTTTTGGTGCCGAAATCCATGTGGATGCTATGGTATGGGAAGCCATCACTCTGGCTATGTTAATCCCATGTTTGCTACACAGAGAGCAGTAGGAAGTGACAGTTCAACCTGGGCTTACCACCAAATCTTTGCAGGTGACTTGATTTCAGGCCTCTATTAGGACTTCTCCCTTATGAATACTCCTGAGCCAGTAAATGAAGATGACAGATCAGGATCCTCTCCTCCAAAGCTGTCCCTCTATCACACACCGGCCAATCAGCTCTAGATGATTAATGTTCCACAATTTCTCTCATGTCGAGTCTTCTGCCCACTCTCTCTTACTGAATTTTCAAAAGTCTTTTGTCTCAAAAGTCCTAGTGTAGGCCAGAAGACATCTCAGTCATATGGCTTTCTGTCCTTCTGGATTGGGCTTACCAAGTCCACAGGGTCACCTCATTTCTCATAGTGATTTCTTTAGCTGTGGGGATGCCTGCCCTAAACAGTCACTTTTGGATTTGTAGTCTGTCACTCACACTTCCTCTAGTGTGCCTACACCACACTCCCTCTGCACACTTACAGGGGAGATCATTCCCAACCACATTATTTTATTTTGTAACACTGTTCGGCCACAATATAAACTAGATGATGACTCTCAATATCCTAAAAATGGCACTTTCAAATTTGATGCTTTGCAAAATTTACATAATTGCTATCACTGCAATAGAAAATAGTCAGAGATTCCCTATATTCTGGCCTTTTTCACCCTTCAGTCCCAATCCTCTCTCTCAGTCCTGCTCTACCCATCAGATCTTTCTTCACACAAAATATCATATTCCTAACACTTCTGATTCTAAATCTACTTTTGACTAAGCAGACCAGTCACCTCCATCCCCCTATGCATCTCTTCCCTCACCTGCAGTAGATTCCCCAAACCCAGACCCTTCTCACCAGCAACCACCTTTCCCCCCACACCCTGAGAGCCCAAATCCCAAGAACTTGAGTTTCATTACAACCTTTGCCCACATTACACTTGCTTTCATGCTACCCTGACTGCCTTCCTCAACAGCTGCTTATATTCCTACACCCATTCTACCTTGAGGGAGGGTGCAAGAATGAGGGGTATTGTCTGGGTGCACATCCAATTTTCTATGTCTGATCTCTCTCAGATTGAGAGGCATCTCAGGTCTCTTCCCAGTAACCCCACAAACTTTACTAAAGAATGTAAGTACTGACCTAATCCTATGATCTGATCAGGCATGACATCTAAGTCATCCTGTTGTCCTCCCTCACCCCAGAGACAAGCTGCATGTCTGACTAGCAGCTTGGGACCATGCCATGTCCTCCATAGACAGGACTCAGTGGCCAACCCTGTTGGTGCTAATGCGGTCCCCAGAACTGACCCAAGTTGAGGCTATCAAGTCAATTATCCAGAGCAGTGGCTCTGTGGCCTGTCTCACAGTTGGCCTCAAAAAGGCCGCCCATAAGGCAGTCAATAATGACAAACTTAATGAAATCACTAAAGGCCCTGAAAAAAAAAAAAACCTCCTCTCCCACTGCATTGGGGCTGTACAAAAAATTACCACCTTAGAACCTACCTCCCCAGAGGGATCCTTTCCTCTGAACATCTTTTTTATATCCCAATTAGCCCCCGACATACACTATAAAGTACAAAAAGTAGAAACAAGTCCACAAATGCCTCAAAAGACCTTCTTATCCTGGCCTTTAAGGTCTTTCATAATAGAAAGGAGCATATCCAAATCCAAAATCAAATGTGAGAGCAGGCCAAGCCTGAGGTCTATCAAATGTTTTTCATCTCCAAGCTACCACTCTCTCAAACCCCAAATGATGTGCTGGTCCTCCAACCTAGGTGAAGTCAGAGGCTAAACCTCTTCTTCTCCCATGCTTCAAATGCAACAATGAAGGACATTGGACCAAGTCCTGCTCAAACCCGAGACCCTAACCTGGACCCTGCTCATGGTGCAGAAACAAATGCTACTGGAATTTAGATTGCAGTCTGGCCCCTCCAGATCGAACATCAGCCATCCCAGCAAGGACAACCTGTGGATCTGGTTTGGAACTCCCAGACCTCCTAGGACTGTCCTCTGAAGACTGAGTCCCCAACAAAGCCCCACAGACTTACAGCTCCAAGACAGAGGCTTGAGTAATGATGTGGGGGCAGGTAAGTCAATCTCAATGTTAATTAAAACTGGAGCCAATTATTCTGCCCTTTCTGAATTCACTGGGACCCTTGTCCTTGCCTCATTTTCTATTGTGGGGTTGAATGATAAGTCTCAAAGCCATTAGCTACATTCCCTCTTACTAAATACCCCATGAATACTTTTCTAGTTCTACCTTGGTGCCTGACCAGGGCTACATAAAACCCAGTTGTCCCAAATGACAGTCACCTACCTCAGTTTTCCCCCACCTCACTAAACTGCATAATTTCTTAGACTATAAACGCCTTATCTCCATAACTGTACCATTTTCTGAACAAGAAATATTCTCTTTTATCAGACATGCTTGGTTCTCTTGCCTCTGAGTTCCCAACTTCAGTCTTCTCACAAAGCTCCTCTATGAAATGACATGGCAATAGGACCCCCTCAATGAGCCATTACATCCTTTAGTGACCTGAAAACTGCTCTTACCTCAATGCCTTCTCACTTCTCCTCACCCTGAATTCCCAAAGAACAAATCTACTGCAAAATTATTAATGCTCACTTAACAGCCTGGCTACTATCAGAAGCTGAACTCATTACCAGCCAAACCTTAGTATGTTATCTCTAAGGAAAAATGTGGCAGTTTTAAATCCCAACAGCTTGAGGCCTGGGAACAGGCTGCAGGGCTGTTCTTCAGCTTCGTATTGTGAGAATAAGCAAGTCACATTTTCTGTCAAAGAACAGTTTAGATAGCTGTCATTTTGGACTGCATGAATTGGCAGCAACCTTGTTGGCTGCATGGCTTGCAGGTGCCCTCACGGTTGCCATCTTGAAACAGCAAAGATCAACCCATCACTTTGAATTAGCCAATCACAAAACACTGTGAGCCTGAGCTCCACTCAAGAGCAAAGGACAGGTGACATGCATAAGGGATTTTAAACCCAAGAAGATTACCTGCTTGGTGTGCATGCCCTACCAGACCATGTGTGTGCACCCTTCTATGTAGAAGTAAATATTTTTGCCTTGCTGCCTGGCTCCTGAATGCTTTATATTTTAACAGAACCCCTGACTTGGGTGGCTCATCTTATTTCTAACAAATTTGGGGGTGCAACCAGGATACTGTCTGTCACCACTTGGTAAATAAACCCTTCTCCTAAGGCGGTGCACCATGCTGCCAAGTCGTGGCAGCCTCGGTGAGGAAGGACAGCCATTACCCCTAGGGGGATTATGAGCTCAGGAATGAGAGTCAGCCAGCAAATCAGGAAAGATGCAACCAAGACCCATGACAATCAGGTAACCTCCTTCATTAGCAAAGATAGGAAATGGACTGAGTACAATTTTGGTGATTGGGTGTCCTTGAAGGTCAGGCATATGTAACTGGGATATGTCTTGGACACAAAGCAAGTATGGAGTTCTGATCTGTGGTTCTCTTCTCCTCTGAGGGAAGTGGCCAGAGAGAGATGAAGCAAATCTCAGGGAGTACAAGAAACCTCCAACATGGGGAGTTGAGTAAATAATCACTGGGACCTGCTAAAGTTGGAAAAAATAAACTCTAGGCCTAGGGAGTACATGCCCTCAAAATAGTTTATTGGGAGAATATTGAGGTTATTGAGAAGCAAATTCTGGAACTAGAAACTGACATTGCTCTTGGAGTAAACATTGAGTGTGGTACGTGGCTGTATGGGAGTGTGCATTGATGTTTTATGTATTTTTATTTTGTTTGATTTGTTTACTTAGCTAGAGAAATTTCTGTCTATATGTCTTAGATTAATTTAAAAGAGTAACATTTGTGAAGGTTTCAATCCATGGAGTTTAAAACTCTTGTTGTTAACAAACAATTATCTTCCCTACCTGAGGCAAAATGGGAAGTGCAAGAAAGGAATAAAACAACAACAAACAAACACGGGAAATAAAAACAAGATGGCAGCATAAAAATGAACACCTAAACTTCTACCTTGCACAACAACTTCAAAACTACAGCTAAAAGACAGAACAGTCATCATCCAGAACCACAGGAAATTCTACAACTAGAATAAGAGGGGCTCACAGAGACACAGAGGAACTGCAAAAAGCTGAGGTACACAGACACGTGGGTGAAGAGGACAGGCAGCAGAGGGGCTGGCTAGCTTCCTCTTGTGGAAGGGAGACAAAAACTCCCTACTACACGGAACTCCAGTTCTGGGTGGGACTCATAACCCGGGAGTCTTGACTGTAGAAAAAATGGAAGGCATGCAATGAAACTCGGGGAAACTCAGGGGAGCCTCAAAAGGTACAGGTCTGGAGGTACACATGCCTGACTGCTGATTGTTATGCTGTTTTTTCTCTAGCGGGTGGAATACTGAACCTCCCAACTGCACTGAACTCCAGTTCTGACTGCACTGAACCCTAGTTTCAAGCCAGACCCAGACTCACAAGGGTCCCCAAAACATAAGGAAACTCAGGGGAGTCACCAAAGGCAGATGTCTGGAGGTGCGCAAGCACGTGACTGCACAGAGAGGGCTTCAGCAATTACTGAGGGACACTGAGACCCAGGGGCTGCATAGAGCAGGACTGGGGAAAAGCCATGGCTGCCTGCTCAGCCCTAAGACTTGGCCCCATCCAAGCTGAACACAGAGGCATTTTCAAATTTGCAAATCTTGTATCATAAGGCTGACTCCAGCACCAAAGTTCTCCTGGCATAGACACAGCTCATCCTCACAACCAATTGGCTTGGAGGTCAATTCCCCCCAGTGATACCAACAACAATCAAGACTTAACTATAACAAGGCTATACACACAGTCCACAAAGGGGTGCACCAAAAGATTCCATCTCAGGTAACTAGGGAGGATGAGCTACTTGGCCATATAGAACACAAAGCTACTCTACCAACTCAGGGAAGCAGCAAAAATGTGGAGACAAAGAAACAGATCATGCCGAGACCAGTTTGGCTCAGTGGATAGGGCGTCGGCTTGCGGACTGAAAGGTCCTGGGTTTGATACCGGTTGGGGGCATGTACCTTGCTTGCGGGCACATCTCCACAGTGGGGCGTGCAGGAGGCGGCTGATCGATATCTCTCTGTCATCGATGTTTCTGACTTTCTATCTCTCTCCCTTCCTCTCTGTAAAAAATTAATAAAATACATTAAAATAAAAAGAAACAGATCACACAAAAAAAATGGAAGAAAACAAATGACTGGATATAGAATTCAAAGCCACATTTATAAGGTATTATAAGAATTTCCTAGAAAACATGGATAAATTTAGCCAGAAACAAGAGGAGATGAAAAATGACCAACTATAAATTAAAAATACACTGACTGAAATAAAAACAACAACATTATACAGAGACCTAATAGCAGACTGGAGGAACACAAGAATCAAGTCAAAGATGGGAAATGCAAAGAATCAGAAAATACTCAACTGGAAAAGCAAAAAGAAAAAAAGAATACAAAAATTGGAAGATAGTGTAAAGGAGCCTCTGGGACAACTTCAACTATACCAACATCAGAATTATCAGGGTGCCAGAAGAAGAGAGAGAGCAAGATATTAAAAATCTATTTGAAGAAATAATAACTGAAAACTTCCCCCACCTGGTGAAAGAAATAGACTTACAAGTCCAGGAAGCACACAGAACCCCAAACAAAAGAAATCCAAAGAGGACCACACCAAGACACATCATAATTAAAATGCCAAAAGCAAAAGATAAAGAGAAAATATTAAAAGCAGCAGGAGAAAAAGTTAATTACCTACAAGGGAGCACCCATACGATTGTCAGATGATTTCTCAACAGAAACTGAGCAGGCAAGATGGGAGTAGCAAGAAATATTCAAAGTGATGAATAGCAAGAACCTACATCCAAGATTACTCTACCCAGCAAAGCTATCATTCAGAATTTAGATCAGATAAAAAGCTTTACAAATAGGTAAAAGCTAATGGAGTTCATCAACACCAAACCAGTACTAACTATATGAAATGCTGAAAGGTACTATATAAGAAGGGGAAGAAGAAGAAAAATGTAAAGATAAAAAAATATGAACAACAAATATATATCTATCAACAAGTAATTCTAAAAATCAAGTGAACCAAAAATCTGATGAACATAATAAACTGGTGAATATAATAGAAACAGAGGCTTAGAAAGGGAGTGGACTAACAATTCTCAGGGTGAGGGAGTGCAGAGTGAGACTGGACAAAAATCATACATCAATGATGAGGACAGTGAGAGGGAGGTAAGGGTAGAGGGTAGGATGGGAATTGGGAGGAGGTAAGTTATGGGGGGGTGGGAAAGAAGAAACAATTGTAATAATCTGAAAAATTAAGATTTATTAAATTAAAAAAAAAGAAAGAACAGCAGAATGGAAGGTGGTACTTGGGTGCATGCCAAATTGGGAAGGGCGGAGAAATTTGCAATACCCCACCCAGCATCATGTTCATTAAACATCCAGTTGTCAGTTGGTATTAACTGCAATGGGACCAGAATGGAACCAGAACGGGGCCAGAATGGAACCTGGATGGGAAGTGAATGGCCATCACCTGCTTGTGACATCACAAACCCACGCAGGATAGCAGAGGATGGGAACTAAGGCTGACCTTAGGTGAACAGCAGCAAGAGAATGGACGGTTCTTGAATGAGGATGTACTACATTCCAAGGGTGGTCCTGGCGGCATAGGACTCCCAGCCAGATTACTATGTTCTTTCTTTGAACAGAAAGGGCAATCATACTTAACAGCATAATTAAAATAAAATGGTACTTTCACTTTGAGTTATCTCTCTTAGTAAAGGAAGTGAAGATTAAAATAAAACAAGGATGGACAAACAAATGGGATCCCTTGAATTACCTCCCTCTTCCCTATGCCACCAGAGACAATCTGGGGAAACATCGAAAATGAAAATTTACAATCCCAGCCTCCCTCTCAGGCTCCAACTGGCCCTTTGGCCACCATGACACCAGGAACCATCTTTTCTAGGCTGCAAAAGAAGTTGGAACAGTAAAGAAAAGAAAAAACCAAGAGTTAAAACCTCTACTGGAAGATGCACATAGTGTAGCTAGCCAATTAGATCAATTTCTAGGCCCACAAGTATATATGTGGACCGAATTAACATCCATTTTGGGAATCCTATTCTCAGGAGAAGAGAAAGCAGTGATTTGAAGGTCAGCTATGACTATCTAAGAAAGGGAGCTCGTAGCTGGCCCTGGTGTGATGCCAGCAGATGTACAATTTCCAAATCTAGAAGCCTCAGTGGGAAATTAACAACATGAACCATAAAGGGCATCTGAGAGAATTTAGAAAGCTAATCATTAAAAGAATTAGGAAAGCAATTCCCAGTCTCAGATCCCAAATAAAGCCTTTAATATTCAACAAGGCAAAGAAGGATCTTCTGAATTTACCAAGGCTAAAAGTTCACAATGATAAAGTACTCTAGGCCAGACCATGAGAACCTGTTGGATCAAGAAATATTATAAATTACATTTTGTCACCAATAGTTGGCCTGACATCTCAAGAAAGTAGCTTAGGGAAGGGCCAGAAACAGAAGCAACAGCACTAACCTTAGATCAGCGGTTCTCAACCTGTGGGTCGCGACCCCTTTGGGGGTCAAATGTCCCTTTCACAGGGGTCACCTAAGACTATTGGAAAACACCTATTTCCCATGGTCTTAGGAACCAACACACCTCCTTGGTGTAGCAGAATATAGCAATGTAATTTACTGTTGTCATATTAAGACTGGTACTCATGCTACACCACGATTCAAGACAAAATTTCATTTATTTGTAATTAGAAATAAATAGTTCACAATATATAATTACATGTTGTTTTTGTGATTAATCACTATGCTTTAATTACATTCAGTTTGTAACAATGAAAATACATCCTGCATATCAGATATTTACATTACAGTTCATAACAGGAGCAAAATTACAGCTATGAAGTAGCAATGGAAATAATTTTATGTTTGGGGTCACCACCACATGAGGAGCTATCTTAAAGGGTCGCGGCATTAGGAAGATTGAGAACCACTGCCTTAGATGTTGTACTTCTAAGCAAGAATGTAGAGGTTTATATATTATTTTCCAAAGTCTTCGGTAACTAAAACTTTGGAGTTTGCTGAATTAAAGAATGAAATTTATTAAATAACTAGGTATTTAAAAATGAAATATTATAAATTTTCCTCATATGAAAAATCTAGAGGATAGATATTAATTCATTAATTAAATATGCTCTGTACTTTATTTAAAATATATCCTTAAAATATAAATGTATTTAATAAGTATTTAACTTGCCAACTAAAATTTGAGGCTTCTAAGAGATAAAAGTTCAAATTAAGTTGGGAGAATATTAAAATTGGTTTAAATTTAATTAATGTCTTTTAGAATAACTACAAAAAGTGTGTTGATAATTGTTAATCTAAGAAACATTGGTTGTTCACTTTTTGGCAAATTATTGAAAAAAATGAAGGTTTCTAAAAATGAAGAATTCTAATACAAAAAAAAAGACATGTGTAAAAATTGCTGATGGTGTGACAGAAAAATAATATCGGAATGGAGATGCTTAGTGGAAGGACTGAGGCATGATCATGCATTTTGAAGGAAAAAGAAGGTGGTTCCTAAAGGTGGTTATTTTTGGAAATTGTAAAATGTTCTTGAAAGTTGTAAGAATGTCTGTAGAAATTACAATAAGTTTATAAAAAAAAAAGAAAATGTTAAGACAAAATTTATTAAATGATACAGGTCAGTAAGCCAGGATAGAGAATGGGAAGTGAACAATTAAAACAGCCGTTTGCAACCATCTAGAGAAAACTGTCTTCTCTAAAGCAAGGACACTTAAGAGTCAATGATTTACATTTTTCCTCCCTAAACAGGGAGTAAATAGCTTATATCAAAGTACTCAGGAAGACTGGGGGGAGAAATTCAACTAGTGTCATTTGCTGTCTACACCCAAGGACAAATGAATTTAGAAAGTAAACTTTATTTTGGTTTGTTCTTTTCTAGTAAAATAATTCTGTTATATTTATCAGGTATTTAATAAAAAGATCATCCTTTAATCATAGGATCTGAAGTTTGCTGGCCTATATTCCTGTCTAATACACTTTAATATATAATATTTTGGTAAAATGAAGTTTGACAACTCTCCTAGGGTTTGAATTTTAAGAAAAGGTTTTTACCTAGAGTTGGCTATAGGTGATTTCAATAGACCCTGGAATGCCTTTCCTACAATGGAAACTAGAGACCAATTTCTTATATCTTCTACTTTAATTTCTCTCAGGTTAGAAGGCCTCCTGATCCAAGGCTCTCTTGAGTTTCTACTTTATCACCATTGACCAGAAGACTACATTTGTTCTAATCAAGATTTGGAAGGGAAGCAAGTTGGAAACCTCCTGGGAAGGACCTTACTTGTCTTGCTTACTAAGGAGACTACTATTCGGACTGTAGTACATACAAGGTTGGACCCATCACACATGGGTGAGGGTGGACACATCTCAACTTGAACATATCCCCTTAAAACTGATGCTAAAAACTGTGAGCTGTCTTAATAATCATCATATACGAGGCTCTATTTGCTTAAGGAATCTGACAAATTGCAGGAATTTACTATGTGGGATGAAGAAATGTGTACCATATGGATTATGCTTACTCAGTTAAGTTATTGGTTATAGATAACTTGAATGACTTAGATATTTCAGCCTTTAAGTGAAAAGATTGGTAGAACTAGATTTAGGAGTAGATGTCACAGGACAAGATCCCCTAGGCCACTGCCACCACCATGCAAATAGAAGTGGAATACACAGGAATGAATGCCTAGGTGGAATGGATTAGATATTCTGTGCATGCCCTGAAAAAAAAAGTGACTGTCACACTTGCATGATAGGAAGGCTGGAGGCCCAAGTGGTCCCATTCCCATTCGGTTGGACCTCAGACAGTAACAGGATAGACTATGTGCTTGCCTTGTAACAGGAGGAAACTGCCTGGGAAAACACTTCCTGTAAGACTCTCGCCCCGTTTTTCCCATTCAACAGAGATAAAGAACTAGGACAACAATCTGGCCCATCCTCTGACATAAACTATACCTACTGCCTTTCAAGGAGGGGAACAGTACTCAGGTTTTATGAGGAATGTATCCCGATGTGTAAATGGCCCAGTATCCTCAGAGGCCCATTGTGCTACACTGCTGGTATCTTGTGCTGATGTCTGGTGGTGTCATGGGGGACCCTTGTTAAGCCCGGAACGCAAGCCGCACTTACAGAGCACCAAGAGACGATCTCATGTAAAAACAAAGGGGTTTATTCAGACCAGCATGCTGGGGCTCACAACATACTCCGAAAACAGAGCAGAGGCTGAGAGCCCCGTGCCTTTGTTACATGACCATTTTATACTGGGGGTCGGGGGGTGGAGAGCTGTTTGAATTACTAAGTTGGCCTGTCCTGATAGGCCAGGTAGGGGAGTTGGCCCATCCTGATAGGCCAGGTAGGGGCCGGGGTCTGCTTACGCAGGTACGGGATGTGGAGTCAGGAAGCAGTCTAATAGCAGGAAGGAGTGGTTTTGCCTTATTAGGTTATCTCCCGGCACATTCTTGCTGGGTTACCTAATGGTGGGTTGGGTAACTGGCAAGTCTCTCTGTCCTTTAGACTTGTTACCATAGCAACTCCTGAGAGCAGAGGTCAAACCTCACAAGGGACCTGTGGGGTTATCTCTCCCACCCTGTCCACCCTTATTGGCTGAAGGGCTTCCTTCCCTTTATTATGTAAACATAGACCTGTTGCTGTTCCCAGCTCCCTCATTCTATGAAAATAAGCCTTCTGCTGGTCTGCAGCCCTGTGCTTCCTCCAAGGTCCCCTAATTTCCTAAAAATTCCTGTTTCAGTGACACCTTCAGATCCCCCTCTGCCCCTGCCCACACTCCAGCATTACACTCCATGTCCCATGCTGCTCACACCACTGTTACCCCCTTTCACCCTGACTTCTGGCCTTGCCCAACAAATGGAGTGCACCTTGCACTCTAATACAGTTGTCTATTCCTTTAAAGCTGGCATAACGTATACCCTTTTCTTTTTTAAAATATATTTTATTGTTTGGTTTTTTTTACAGAGAGGAATGGAGAGGGATAGAGAATTAGAAACATGCATGAGATAGAAACATTGATCAGCTGCCTCCTGCATACCTCCTCCAGGAGCTGTGCCTGCAACCAAGGCACATGCCCCAGACCGGAATTGAACCTGGGACCCCTCAGTTTGTAGGTCGACACTCTAACCACTGAGCTAAACCAGTTAGGGTCATAAAATAAACCCTTTTCAATAGACAGACTAGGAAGAGAAAACAGAGTCTAGGGAGTTACTGTGATCCCATATACACACATTGATTGTGGTTCCAAGAGGAGTGTCAAGGAGTTTAATTCTAGAAATCTGATTACTCCAGGATTTGAGTCTGTCCTATGCTGATGGCCCACTGTGAACAAGAATGTAGTGGATTAGTTATATTGTCTAGAACCAGCAAAGGCTCATTAACTATACTTGAGATACAGTTAAAGGGATAGTGAACAGCTAGACGCTGGCACCAGTGTGCTCTGAAAGAACAGGCAGAAGGATGAGGAAGATATGTAATGCTGAGGCCAGTGCTGTACATTCATCCCTTACAACACAGAGACAAAACAGTCTGTCTCTGAGCCTAAGGATCGGGCAGCATTAGTGACGAGTGAGCTGGAGCCTGTGACCAAGGATACTTTCTCTTATGCACTAGAGGGATGGTTGGAAAGTGGAAGGAGTGATAGTGCCCACTTCATTCTTTTGATTAGAAGTTACAGTGATGGGATATTACATTATCCTATGTCTTATCCAAGGGTTAATTGAAATTGCATTGTCTAAACTGCAAACTAGTCTCCTCCTAGACACTGCAGAGCATGAAAGTCAATGAATGTCAGCTGAGTTTGAAGAAGAGTTTAAATAAAGAAAAGTGGGGAATTGTGAGAATAAACAAGTCATCTTTTCTGTCAAAGAACAGTTTAGACAGCTGCCATTTTGGATTGCATGTATTGGTAGCAGCCATGTTGGCCGCATGGCTTGCAGCTCCACTGGGGGCTGCCATCTTGAAACAGCAAAGGCCAACTCCTCCCTTTGAATTAGCCAATCTTGAAAGACTGTACACCTGACCTCCAATCAAGAGCAAAGGACACATCATGTGCATAAGGGATTATAAAGCCGAGCAGACTGCCTGCTTGGTGTGTGCATGCCCTTCCAGGCAATGTGTATGCACCCTTTTATGTAGAAGCTAATATGTTTGCCATTCTGCCTGGCTCCCAAGTATATTTTTTTTCTTTATTTTTCTTAACTTAACAAAGCTTTATTTTTCAGATTATTACAATTGTTCCTCTTTCTTTCCCCCATAGCTCCCCTCCACCCAGTTCCAACCCACCCTTATGCCCTTTCCTTTCCCCCATTGTCCTCATCAATAAGTGTACAATTTTTGTCCAGTCTCTGTGCGCATCCTCTTCACTCCTTTCCCCTGGAGAATTGTCACTCTATTCCCTTTCTATGTCCCTGCTTCTATTATATTCACCAGATTATTCTGTTAATTAGATTCTTAATTCATTGATTTTTAGATTCACTTGTTGATAGATATGTATTTGTTGTGCCTATATTTTATCCTTATCCTTTTCTTCTTTTTCCTCTTCTTAAAGAGTATCTTTCAGCATTTCATATAATACTGTTTTGGTGTTGATGAACTCCTTTAGTTTTTTCATATCTGTGAAGCTCTTTATCTGCCCTTCAATTCTGAAGATAGCTTTGCTGGGTAGAGTAATCTTGGTTGTAGGTTCTTGCTATTCATGACTTTGAATATTTCTTGATACTCTCTTCTGGCCTCCATAGTTTCTGTTGAGAGATCAGCTGATAATCATATGGATACTCCCTTGTAGATAATTAACTGTTTTGCTGCTTTTAAGATTCTCTATTTTTTTATTTTTTCTCTTGGCATTTTAATTATGATGTATCTTGGTGTGATCCTCTTTGGATTCCTTTTGTTTGGGGTTCTATGTGCTTCTTAGACTTCTATCTCTTTCACCAGGTGGGGGAAGTTATCAGTCATTATTTCTTCAAGTAGGTTTTAACTCTTTCTTCTTCTGGCACTCTATAATTCTGATTTTGGTACACTTGGAATTGTCCCAGAGACTCATTACACTATCTTCATATTTTTAGATTCTTTTTTCATTTTGGATTTTCAAATTTTTCACTTTGTATTTCAAATCTTTAACTTGATTCTTGCATTCCTCCAGTCTGCTGTTAGGTTTCTGTATAATATTTTTTATTTCAGTCAGTGTATGTTTAATTTCTAGTTGGTCCCTTTTAATAAATTTATTGACCCTTTCTAGGAAATTCTTGAAAATCCTTATAACCATGGTTTTGAATTCTATATCCAGTCGTTCATTTTCCTCCATTTTTGTTTGCAATCTGTTATTTTGTCTCTGCATTTTTGCTGCTTTCCTGCGTTGGTAGAGTAGCTTTGTGTGATAGTTGTTCTATATAGCCCAGTAGTTCCACCTTCCCATTTACCTGAGGTGGACACCATCGGTGCAGCCCTTATAGATTGTGTGTACAGATTTGTTGTAGAAAAGTCTTGATTGTTGTTGGAATCACTCGGGGGAATTGACCGCCAAGCCAATTGATTATGACGATCTGCTGTGTCTATGCTGGGAGAACTTCTATGTTGGAATCAGCCTTATGAGACAGGATTGCAAAATTGCAAAAGCCTCTGTGTTCAGCTAGGATGGGGTGAAGTATGAGGGCTGAGCAGACAGCCTTGCCTTCTAGTCAGCCTTGCCCTATGAGGCTCTTGGGTCTCAGTGTCCCTCAGTAATTACTGCAGCCCTCTCTTTGAGCTCTCTTGCATGCAGGCAACTCCAGACCTTTGCCTCTTGTGGCTCTCTTGAGTGTCCATGCGCTCCAGGGACCCGTATGAGTCTGAGCCCCCCGCATCTTGCCCCAAAGTGGGATTCAGTGTGGACGATACTGGATTTTAGTGCAGTTGGGAGGTTCTGTCTTCCTCCTGCTAGAGAAAGCCAGCATAACAATCAGCAGTCAGTCCTCTCTGCGAGCACTCACGCAAGTACCTTTAGACCTTTATCTTTCACAGCTCCTCTAAGTTTTTGTGTATTCCTCCCATTTTTCTACAGTCCAGACTCCCTCCATATGAGTCTCGCCCAGGACTGGAGTTCAATGCAGACGGGAGTTTCCATCTCCCTCCTGCTACAGGGAGCCAGCCAGGTACCCTGCAGCCCATCCTCTCCAGGTGCACATTTCTCCATACCTCAGTTTTTTGCAGCTCCTCTGAGTCTCCATGAGCCCAGCCCCTCTCTTTCCTTCTAGTTGTAGAATTTCCACTCATCCAGCTTTCTTGTGGTTTGGCATGATGTCTGTTCTGTCTTTCAGCTGTAGTTTTAAAATTGTTGTGCGAGGCAGCAGTTTAGGTTTTCATCTCTGCCACCATCTTGGTTTCTCCCAAGTGTTTTGTATTCTACTAGTACCCCTGACTTGGGGAGCTTGCCTTATTTCTAACAATATGCCCCACATAAGTTTCCAAAGTCTTTAGTAACTTAAAGGCTTTGGAGCATTGCTCAGTTAGATGACAAACATCTAAATATTTTTTTAAAAGCATGAGATACTGAAATATTGACTGCTAGACACATTTTAATTTACCTGCTATTAGTGTTTATTACAGAAGGTTTCTTGTACTTTGTTGAATGGATATTTTCTAGAATGTAAGATTGTATTATCTGTGAAGGGGTAGAAAGTTTGTGTTGTCCAGTGATCACCTCTAACATCTGAAGAAACCCCTTCTCTCCTAGCAAGCTAAAGTAGCTCCACATAGGCTGTCTCCTGATACTTGAGTCTTTATATCTGAGCCGAGGCTTTATTATTATCATGGCTCATTCACAGTCCTTGACACTATCATTGAGAGCATCAACAGGTCTTCCTGCTTGGTATTTAGGAACTTCTCTCTACTTCGCTAGCCTTATTTAAGGTCATACACAGCAAAGGACTCTGAGGCAGGAAGCATCTCATAGTAAATGGAAGAAACGAAGCAGGCCAGGAGGCCAAGACAGCATCTCAGGGGAAGCTTCTGTCTCCCCAACTCTTAGCCATACCAAAAAACAAAAACAAAAACAAAAACACCCAAATGTACTCCAGAAGAACTTCAGGCCCTAATACTTTTGGAGCTATGCAGGAAGATTCATGGTTAAAATTTCAGGAAAATATATCCTTCCCTAGGTACAGGCCCATGATATGCATTTATACCTCCTAAAGCCCCTCATCACATGTCCTAGCCTACTTTCCTTCTGCAAAATATCACCAAAAAGAGATCTACTTGTTACTCAGTATGTCCCCAAGGACAGGTTAGATTAGACCTCCTTTCCCAACTAATCAGGCAAGAGGCCAAATTCCTGGACAAGAACTGGCAATTGACTTTACTCACATGCTTCCTATTAAAACACCCCCCCCCCCCCCCCCACACACCAAATATTCCTTAACCCTCAGGCTGGGTAGAAGAATCTACCCGCCCACCCCACCCCTGCATCTGAAAAGTCCATCAAGGTCACACAAGCTTCTATTCAGAATATCATTCCCAGATCAGGCCTCCCCACCTCATTACAATCAGATGATGGACCTGCTTTCCTATTACAAATAACTCAACAGGTCTCCTCCATTCTGAACATCCTGTGGAACTTACACCCCAACCCCAACCAGAGTCAATCTTAAAGCAAAGTAGAAAAGGCAAATTAATTAATTAAACCCCATCTAATTAAATTAACTCTCTAATTAAATTAAAGACCCTTAAACTACTCTCCTACCACTAGCCTTTATACACATCAGGGCAATGCCCCTCATGCACCCTCCTTCCTTAACCCCATTGAAGTAAGTATGGTTACAAACATTGCTCTACAGTTAACTATTATTCCCAAGTTTGGTTAAACACTGTTCTCCACTGTTTCCTGATGTCAATCAGTGATTTCATAGGTTCTCAAAAACATATACCCCATTTCCAGGCTGCATGGAGGATTTTGATCCCCAGTAGGAGGCTGGTAGGAGGCAGCTGGTCAGGATATTTCTCTCCAGGATCTTTCTCTCTAGATCCCTCTCCCTTCCTCTCATTGTTTCTACAAAATCAATAAAAACATATTTTAAAAATAAGTAGATTTTAAACACAAAATAAGTAGATTTAAACACAAAAATGTTGCAGGAGAGCTTGAATTAGAACCCACTTATATGTCCAACTTGGGTCCATTTGCCTCTGCAATGGGATAAACTTCTTCCAATTATTTGTTTCCCTCAGTTGTGCTAAAACACACACACAGCCCCCAAAATCAAAAGAGGTGTAAAAGCACCTCAAAGAGTGGCTTATACAACTGGCTGCCAAATGCAGAACCAGAATGATGCCTGCTCACTGCTGCCAAGCTCCAGGAGTGAGCTCAGGGATACCTGGCCCGAGGGATGCCTTGATTCCTGGCAAGGCCTGTGGCCAGCGAGCATGACACCTCCAGCATCTGCCAGAAGCCTCAGGACTTGCTCTGTCGGCTGCCTCCACCCAATCCAAGCAAGGCCCTGCCTGGGCCCAGGGACTAGGGGATACTCCTAAGCCCCTTACTAAGGGGCCACCAAGAAGACACAGTGGGGTGGAGGGATGTCCAGTGGTGGAATCATCAGGGGGTGGAACTGCTTCCCAGTGGGGTAGAGGACCACTATCCTGCCAGGAAAGGAAGGCAGCATCTAGGTTTCCCATAGGCCATCGTGCCTTCCCTGTCTGCTGGTGGGAGCTGTGCACACGCAGTGCCCCATAGCAGCCCTGCATTGCTGGATGGCCCCTCCCACACTCTTCTGTCCCCAGGCCTTAGCATCTGTTGGGGTGCCGCCTGAGACACAGGGTGGCAGGCAGCACTGCTCAGGTCATGGCGCTCCTCTGGGCCTGCCCTGCTGCATCTGCTGTACCCACACTTGTCCCCAGGCCCAGGCCAACCTCCGCACAGATTGGGTGAAGGTTATCACCTCAATGGAGAATAAAAAATAATCTCAACAGGTATCTACAATGCATGACTCTATTTTCTGAACTCTACAAATATTCAGAATTATGGGTAATACTGTAATTTTATTTGGCCTTGGCAAATTACATATATGCCATTTTTATTTTCTACATGTACACCTCCCCAAATTTATTTATTTGTTTTTTTTCCTTCCAATAAAACCTGGTGGTTTCTGCTGGCTTGAAATTAGCTCAAGATTATAAAAATAAGCTAATACTCCCACCCTGTTGTAATATGGAGGTATGGCAGAGTTAAATCTTTAGAAACAATTAGCAAATTTGTAAGCCAATGCTGCCATACAGTGGTCATATTGAGATATAGCAGGGGTAAACCTTTAGAAACCTTACTTTAACACATCATCCTGTGCTTTATTTTATTTTATTTTATTTTGCCATTTACCTGTTTTTGCTTCTTTAAAATACATATTTTTCTTAGAAGTTAAAATTGCTCTTGCTGACAAGTATAAAACAATGCATGGAATTGTATAATTATTTAAAAAGTAAAAAAAGAATGTTATATTTTTCTAGTAAAATGAAAGTCAATAATGTACCCTAAAAAAAAAAATCTAGATTAAGATAGTATGTAAGACAAATTATACTGGGCCTTTAACGAACAGTATTCTCATGATACACAATTAGAGTATATTAAACAATGTTTCTAAGTCCCTTTCACGAGGCTAGCTTTAACCTTTACAACAAATTTTCAAACACACACACAAATGAGTCAAGCATACTTTTCAATACAAAGCAGAACTCAGTAATATATTATTAAATAAACTTTGGCAGAGTACTAAGAGGATAATAAATAATGGGCTCTTGGTAAGTATGCCACTGAGAAACTGATTTATCTTTTCAAGTACCCCAGCTTCTTCATTTACAGAAGAAATACAGAGAATGAGCTAACTATTAGTGAGCTCAACTGAGTGACAAGTGAAGTGAAGGTCTATTAAGACACATTTGCTGTGTGGGTGTGGGTTTAGTTTGTGTATAGGCAGGGGAGGTGAGAGAGAATTGAAAAAACTTATATAAAATATTTTGTACCCCTTTTAACAATATTTTCACATAAACTTATCTGTTATAAAGGTTATTTGAAACAACTATCATTTCTATTTATGGATGTACCTTTTTTTAAAATGTGTTTTTGATTCATTTCAGATTGGAATGAAGAGGGAACAATAATGAAAGAGAATCATTGATTGGCTGCCTCCTGCAGCCCACCTACTCAGGATGAAGCCTGACCTGAATTGAACTGCGACCTCCAGTTTCATACATTGATGTTCAACCACTGAGCAACACTGGTTCAGCAGGATGCGGCATTTTGACACAATCATTTATTGTTAGGTATCTAAGTTTCCCTTTTTATTACTAGAAAATATATTACTGCCTAATTCTTTGCCTACATTTCTGATATCTACTTAGGACCAATTTATAGATGTAGAATTATTATGTCAACTATTGCAACATTTAAACATTCTTAATCATTGACACTATTACAGATATCCCCCAGTTGTCCCTATCTTGCCCCCCTCCACCTGCCACTTCACCCTGGCCTTCACCACACTGTTCTCTGTGTCCATAGGCTATGCATATATGTTCTTTAGAAAATCGCTTCTAGACACCATCACCCCCATACCTCTCCAGTGCCAAGAACAGCAAACTTAAATGCTAATATAGGCCAAATAAACAAGGTTTAAGTTTATGTAGACCACAAAAATGCTTCAATTTTCATCAAAACAGTTTATTTTGATAGAGACATGCTGAAAACAAAGGGATGAAATAAGTATTCTGAGTAATCCTTAACATAAAATAATAGAACAGGCATGCACTGAGCAGCCAAGCCTTACATAGCAGCACAGGGCTCCTCGAGCAGTGCCTGTGACTGCTGGAGAAGCAGCCAGCACCTGAAATCACACAAGAAGCAACCACCCTACGAATCCCCTCTCCAGGAACACCAAACATGTGAGCACATGAGAAGCAGCCGCCTCACAACCACATGAGGAGCAGCTGCCCCACGACCTCCTTCAGGAGAAGCCAGCCCACAACTGCATGAGGAAAAGCTGCCACCCTCTGACCATGTGAGGAGTGGCTACACTGACTGCCTGAAGAGCAGCCACCACCCACAACCACTTGAAGAATATCTGCTGCACAAGACCGCCTGAGGAACAGCTACCACCCATAAACACACAACTCACTACCAAGCCTACAGCTGCAACTCAACACGTAGATCCTTTGGTGAGAGCAAAAATGGGGAGACAGAAGAACAACCCCCAAAAGAAAGAAAATGATGAATTGTCAGGAACGGGACTAATTGAAACATAGGCATTTAATATGTCAGAAAAAGAATTCAGTTTAAGAGTCATACAATTCATAAATTGGATGGATGAGAAAATCAGTAATCTATGTAAGAATTAGGAAGAAATAACAAGTAATATGTCTACAATAAAAAAAAAACAATATGGAAGCTTTCAACAATAGACTAGGTGAAGAAGAGGACTGAATGAGAAAATTAGAAGACAGGGACAGAAAACACAACCAATCTGAACTGCAGTTAGAGAAAAACACACACACACACACAAAAAGAGAACCTGAGGGAATCTTTGGGACAACGTGACACAAAGCATCTTGTGTATATTAGGGGTGCCAGAACAATAAGAAGAAGAGCATGCCTTATAAAACCTATTGGCAGAAATAATGTCAGAAAACTTCCCTGACTTGGTGAAGAAAAAAGTCACACAAGCACAGAGAGTCCCAAACAAGATGAACTCCAAAAGACATGTCATAATAACAATGACAAAGAGAGAATCTTAAAGGCTACAAGAGAGAGACAGAAAATTACATACAAGAGATCTCCCATTAGGTTATAAAATGATTTCTCAACAGAAACACATTAGGCTAGAAAGGAATGGAAGAAAGTATACAAAGTGATGCAAAGCAAGAGACCTAATTTAAAGAATACTCTATCCAGCAAGGATATCATTCAAAATTGAAGGGTAAATCAGGAACTTCATAGACTTAAAACCAAACAAAAACAAACCAAAAAACAAAAACAAAAAACAAGAAACAACTAAGGGAATTTATCGCTACCATGCCGGCAATGCAAGAAATGCTAAAAGGACGCTTGTTAAAACATAAAATAAAAAGGCAAGATGGAACACAGGCACAAAGAGATCAACCAAAGGACTTATATGCATGCATATAAGCATAACCAATGAATACAAGACACTGGGGGATTGGGGTATACCTGGGAGAGTGGCGGGCAATGGGGAGATATGTATACATGCAACACAATAAAAAAAATGAGAAACATAAAAAAAATAGGTAGAAACAAGTACCTTTCAATAATAACTTTAAATGTCAATGGCCTAAATGCTTCAATTGGGGAAAAACCAAGATGGCAGCATAGGTGAACACCTAAACTGATACTTCACACAACAATTTCAAAACTACAGCCAAAAGACAGAACAGACAACATCCAGAACCATGGAAAGCTGGCTGAGTGGAAAATCTACAATTAAAAGGAAAGAGAGGATCTCACGGAGACTCAGAGGAGCTGCAAAAAGCTGAGGTAAGGAGACATGCATGTGAAGAGGACAGGTCGCAGTGGGCCTTACTGAATTCCTCTAGAGCAGCGGTTCTCAACCTGTGGGTCGTGAACAGCTAGCAGGGTTTCCTAAGACCATCAGAAAACACAGATATTTACATTAAGATTCATAACAGTAGCAAATTACAGTTATGAAGTAGCGACAAAAAATAATTTTATGGTTGGGGATCACCACAACATGAAGGACTGTATTAAAGGGTTGTGGCATTAGGAAGGTTGAGAACCACTGCTCTCGAGGGAGGGAGATGGAAACTCCCGTCTGCACTGAACCCCAGTTCCAACTGCACTGAACCCCAATTCCAGGCGAGAATCATATGGGGGGGAGTCTAGACTGTTGTGAAAAGGGAGAAGTTCACAGAAACTTAGGGGAGCCGTGAAAGGCAGAGATATGGGGGTGCAATAGCACAAGTGTGCACACAGAGGGATGACTGCTGATTGTGCCGCTCTCTTACTATAGCAGGAGGAAAACCAAAGCTCTCAACTGCACTGAAATTCACTTCCGACTGCACTTAAACCCAGTTTCAGGTAAGACTTTGGGGACCCAGATAAAATACAGGTCCCCAGAATGCACAGAAACTCAGGAGAACCCAAAGGTAGAGGTCTAGAGGTGTGCAAGTGCAAGTGCGTAGAGAGGGCTTCAGTGATTAGGGACAGTGCAACACAGAGGCTGAATAGGGCAGGGCTGATGGGAAGCAAAGGCTGTGTGGTCAGACCTGAGGCTCTGCCCCATCCAAGCAGAACACAAAGGCTTTTGCAATTTTGCCAGTCTTGTATCATAAGGTGGACTCCAGCACAGGAGAACTTCTGTGTAGGCACAGCTGATCTGCACAACCAATTGGCTTGGAAGTTAATTCCCTCTAATGATACCAACAAGAGTCTAAACTTAACTACAATAAGGCTGTAAACACAGTCCACAGAGGGGTTCCCCAAGAGAGTCCACCTCAAGTAATTGGGGAGGCAGAGCTATTGAGCCATATAGGACACCTAGCACACAGAGAAACTTTACCAACTCAGGAAAGCAGCGAAAATGTGGAGAAAAGGAACAGATCACAAGTGAAAGAAATGGAGAAAAACAAATGACTGGACATATAGCTCAAAACCATGGTTATAAGGTTTTTCAAGAATTTCCTAGAAAAGGTTGGTAAGGTAAGACCCAAAAGATGAAAAAGGACCAACTAGAGATAAGAAAGGACCAACTAGAAATTAAACATATACTGAAAGAAATAAAAAATATTATACAGAGACCTAACATGAGACTAGAGGAACACAAGAATCAAGTCAAAGATTTGAAATACGAAGAAGCAGAAAACTCACAACCAGAAAAGAAAAAGAAAAAAGAATCCACAAATTGGAAGTGTAAAGAGCCTCTGGGACAAGTTCAAATGTACCAATATCAGAATTATGGGGATGTCAGAAGAGAGAGAGCAAGATACTGCAAACTTACTTCAAGAAATAACGACTGAAAACTTCCCCCACCTGGTGAAAGAAATAGATTTACAAGTCCAGGAAGAACACAGAACCCCAAACAAGGGATTGAAAAATACCTTTCAAGAAAATAAAAATAAAAAGCTGGGGTAGCAATAGTTATATATAGACTAATCAACATTAGAGTGAACGCCTAACAAGAGATAAGGAAGGCAAAATGTTTGATACAAGAGGATATAACTCTGATAAACATATATACACCCAATGCAGGAACAACCAATTACATAAAAAAATGCTGGTAGATATAAAGGGAGAGATAGACAGCGATGGAATTATACTAGAGTCTTTTTATACCCCACTGACATCACTGGATAAATTCTCTAGACAAAAAAAATCAGCAAGGAAACAGCAATCCAAAATAACTCACTGGATCAGATGGACTTAATCGACGTCTTCAGAACATTTCACCCCAAAGCTACAGAATATATATTCTTCTCAAGTGCACATGGAACATTTTCAAAGATAGACCACATATTGGGTCACGGGCAAAACCTCTCTAAATTTAAGAAGAATGATATATCAAGCATCAACAACAATAAAAGCAATAAAAGTAATTCAACACTTGGAGGCTGAATAGCATGCTATTAAACAATGATTAAGTTACCAAAGAGATCAAAAAAGAAATTAAAAACATCCTGAAAATGAATGACAATGAAAACACAACAATGTAAAACCTATAGAACACAGTGACAGTAGTCTTAATACAGAAGTTGATAGCATTACAGGTCTATTTAAAAAAGAAAAAAAGAAAACTGGTAATAAGTTATCTAACTCTACAACTTAAAGATTAGAGAGCATAAAGACAAGCCCAGAGTGAGCAGAAGGAAGGAGATAATAAAGATCAGAACAGAAATAAATGACATAAAAACCCCAAAACAAAATAAAACAAAACAAAAAGATCAATGAAACCAAGAGCTGATTCTTTGAAAGGATAAACAAGATTAATGATCCTCTTGCCAGGCTCACCAAGAAGCAGAGAGAGAGGAGACAAATAAACAAAATCAGAAATTAAAGGGGCAAAATAATAGATCCAACAGAAATACAAGAGATCATTAAAAAATAAAATAAAATCTATGAAAAACTCTACTCCAACAAACTAAACAACCTAGTGGAAATGGACATATTCCTAGAAAAATATGACCTCCCAATAGTCAACCAAGAAGAATGAAAAAATCTCAAGAGGCTAAAACTAAGGAGAAAATTGAAGCAGTCATCAAAAAGCTTCCAGCAAAGAAAAGTCTAGGATGAGCTGCTGCTGTTCATTGCTGCTCTGGTTTCAGGTCAAGTGGGATTTCTTTTCCTTTCTTTTCCTTTCCTTTATTTTCTTTTTCAATATATTTTTATAGATGTTGTTACAGGGAGGAACGAATAGGGATAGAGTTAGAAATATCGATCAACTGCCTCCTGCACACCTCCTACTGGAGAGATGTCCACAACCAAGTAACATGCCCTTGACCAGAATTGAACCTGGGACCTTTCAGTTCTCAGGCCGATGCTCTCTCCAGTAAGCTAAACCAGATAGGGCAAGTGGGATTTGGGAAAAGCTTAGGGGTGCCTGGCCAGTGTGGGTCAGTGGCTTAGTATTGACTTATGAACCTGGTTAAGGTTTGATTCCCAGTCATAACACATGCTCTGGTTGGTAGGTTGCACCCCCATTGTGGGGCAATCAGAAAGCAACCAATCAGTGATTTTCTTTCATCACTGTTGTTTCTATCTTTCTCTATATCTTTCTCTCTGAAATAAATAGTAATATATTTTTGAATATATGTTTTAAATCAATTACACTTAAAACAAAGTTTTAAAAATGTTTAAAACGTGACACTTCTCCTTATTTTATTATTTTATCATGATTGTTCTTGAGCATATTTGACCTATTGTGTTAGTAAGTTGTAAACAAAATACAATGTTTTGCTACTGAAATTTCTTATCAGGCTCAAGTTAAGTGTGATCATTTGGAAGCCTGAAACTAACAATGATGAGACTATTTATACCAGAGAAATTGACAAAAACTACAAAGATTAACTTCACTTAATGTACTACTCAATGCTTTAACTAAAAGAAATGGTGGAGAATGTTAGTGCATTAAATTTATAACTGTTTCATGTAAGTGGGCTTTAAATTGTCCATAGGATAGAATTTGAGAAAAACAATTTTCCTTCCAGTATTCAAAACATATAGTTCCAAATGGCAAAGAAGACAGTTGAGTTCTTGAGGAACGAGTGAGGTGAAAACAAATGTCTTAGGTGCTGAAGTCTCCTCCTATTGGTTAAATCATAATCATTTTAAAAATTGGCAAAAGTTTCTGACCAGACATTTAAACAAAATAGATAAATACAGTATAAATAAATGTATGAAGAAATGCTTTCCATAAAAATTCCTTAGAACAATGAATTTAGCCCTAACAGGTTTAGCTCAGTAGATAGAACTGTAGGGTCCCAGGTTCGATTAGGGTCAGGGGCATGTACAATGGTTGCAGGCACATCCCCAGTAGAAAGTGTGCAGGAGGCAGCTGACTGATATTTCTCCCTCATCAATGTTTCTAACATTCTCTACCTCTTTCCTCCCTTTCTCTTAATAACAGTGAAAAGAAAAAAATAAGAAAAATAGATTCAAAACAAATTAACATTGAACTAGTTTCTGGGCCAATTTATAAACATTAAACATTAGACAAAGGGGCGGGACTTTCTGCTTCTCTAGTGCCAGGAACCATCAATTCTGGTCACCCCTAAGGCTGCATGGGCTGAGGGCAGTGGGACATGAGGTGCTGTCCCCACCTGAGGAGGTACAGAGCTGACCCTGCACCCCTGGAGAGACAGCCCCACTGCAGAACAACAGGACGGTGCTAAGTTTTGTGTCTGTACCTTGCAAGGCTAAATGAGAGTCTGGAATAGATTGGCTGCCCAAGACATATCTTAGCAAGAAGGAAGTAGAAAATAATCTTGAAAAGAAAACTAAGACAATAAGAAAACCAGAACTTATTTTTACTTTGTTGTCAGCTTACACACCAATATAAACACTCTTCTCACCATTTGTCCACCTGCTGGAGAAAGTGGACTGACAGATTCTCATCTTGTGGTACAAGCAATGTTAACTGATGAAAGATAATGATGTGAACATCATAAAACTAACTGTCACTGTGGGAACTGAATACAACAAGTTGAAAGCTGAGTCCACAAAGTCACAAAATAAACTCAAGTGCCTGCTGAATGAAAAGCAAACTAATCAGGAAAAATTCTAGCTGAAAAATTCTAGTTTGAAGAACTAAGAGAGGCATTATTAGGAAAATTAAAGACTTAGAGGAAAGAAAGTTGCAGGTAATAATTCCACGAAGCTTGGAATTGTTTAGAGCCCAAATACAATGAGAATTAGAAATTAATGAGAGAGCATTTTAGGAATCTGGATGAAGAAGTTGAAAAATATAGACTGAATATAACAAGCTTCTCAAATCAGAGTTCAAACACCAGAAAGAAGAATTTGCATGTATTTCAGAAGAAAAAGAAAAATATGAATCAGAGATTGCAATACTGGAGAAAGATAAATAACTACATAATCAGCTGCTTAGACTTGATCTTTCAAGAGATAGCAAATGAGTGGAGCAACTTATTTGAGAAAATGTCCATTTGGTTCAGAAATTAAGGGTTAGATGCTGAAGCAGCAGAATTTAGTGGTGTAAAAGAGAATTCCAGTGCTCAGATAGAAAATGTCCAAGGAATTCAGGTGCAATAGTTGAGATGCAAGCTGCAATCAGATCCCTGGAGACTTCAAAACAGTCAAACTGAAGGCTGAATGCTTAGAAAAAAGAGCTAAAATCAAACAAAGAACAAAATACTGTTTTATTCAGTAAATTACATAAAGCTGAATGGGGAATAAATGCATTGACCCATAAAGGAACTTAAACCATCAAACAAATTAGAAATAACAGACATCAAACTGGAACAGCAGGAGCTAAAAAGTGATCTAGAAAGAGAAGGAAAGAAGATGCAAAGTGAACGGGTTACAGTCAGATAACGAAATTCTCAAATCAGCTGTTGAACACCACAGAGTGTTCTTAGCAGAAAAGGATCATGAATTATTATGTAAAGTACAAGCTGCCAAGGAAGATGATTAACAAAAATTTGTGGTATTACAAGATTTAAGAATAATTTGAATTTGAGAACAGATTAGTGGACTTAGTGAAAATGAAAGTGGAATATGATGTGTGGAGGAAGTCTGAAAAGGATCAGTGTGGACAGAAATTGCTCGCTTCACAAATGTCAGAAGAGTTTGCCAGAAGAGAACTTTAAAGTATTAGGTTAAAACTTGAACAACACATTGTTATTATTAAAAATACGGAGAAAGAAAAATGTAAAATCTGACCTGAAACTGTAAATCAGTGGCTTGCAGATCTAAGTGACCTTACTTACACAGTAAATGAATGAATTGCTGAACTCAAACCAAATATGAAATAAATGATTAAAAATAAGCAAATATATATTTTGCATTTGGTGGCAGGATTTCAGAAAAACTAGAATTTTCATTAATTTGGGTGGCTAGGAAGGCAAAGGGAAGAACCATTTTAGATCAAATTTCTGCATGTCTTAAAAAGTAAAACACTCACCTATACTGAAACAATTCCATAAGTAAAATATACACCTATATGAAAAACTGAACCCTGTATTCCCACAAAATTTATAATACTCCAAACCTGGATAACAAAAACCATAGACAGATCATAGAAAAAGTTGTTACACATAGAACACAATAATACTCAGGAATAAAAAAATAATAATTTACATAATCATTAGCATTCAATCTCAAAATAACTGAGGAGCATGAAGGAAATCAGTATTTATTAAAGAGTACAGAACCTACAGTGCTTACAAAATTATCAAAAATATTAGTGGCCCGGTGTACAGATATGTGCACATTGAAAATAAATTAATTAGAAAGTGGCTGGTGGGGCAGGACTGGGCAAGATGGGCTTGACATGCCCTGGGCCAACCTCCCTTGGTCCCTTCACAGACAGCTGCACCTGGGCTGGCACCTTGGCTCAATGGAGTCGGTGGAGTGAATGGAATCCCTCTGGCATAGTTGGGATCACTCAGCATGGTCTGTGGAGATCAGGACGAAATCAGCTCTCTGACATCCGCTGAGGGCATTCTGCAAAGTTTCTGTCACTCAGCAGTTCCTGCATAGAGTGTCTTCCCTCTGGTGGTCAGTGCACATTAGACATCCTGGCCAGTCGGATGGTCAGTTAGTTGGACAGTCGCTTAGCCATACACACACACACACATACACACATAAAAGGGTCATTAATGCTAATTAGTCCAGGTGACCGGACATCATCTGCACATTAGACTTTTGTCTGGACAAAGCCCAGTGGTGGGAGCTGAGACAGAGGCCATCAGGCCAGCAAGGGAGGGCACTGGTGTACCATCAGGTTGGCAAGGGAGGCCAGTTGGGGGCCATCAGGCTGGCAGGGGATAGGGCAATTGAAGGCCTATAGCTGGCAGGGGAGTGGTTAGGGGGCAATCAGGCCAATAGGCAGACAAGCAGTTAGGAGCCAACTGTACTAAACTCAGGGGTCAGAGACTGGAGAGGTTGCAGGCCAGGCTGAGGGACCCTCTTCCATGCTTGAATTTCATGCACAATATATATCCTGATATTGTAAAAGAAGTGAAATCAATGAATGCATTTAGGACAGGTGAAGGGAGAAAGATTATGAAAGGGCAAAAGAAGGTTTATGGATATTATTTCAATAATTAAAAATAAAAATATAAGTACAAACTCTTCTCTGGCCAGTGTGCCTCAGTTGCCTGAGCAACATCCCCTGCTCTGAAAGGTTAATGGTTTCTTTCTAGGTCCGGCCATATGCCTGCCTGGATGCTTTGGAAGTGGTGTGCCTGAGGTAGCAGTTTAATGTTTCTTTCTCATATCACCATTTCTCTCTCCCTTCCTCTCTTTATAAAAAGTCAATAAAATATGTTAAAAATGTAAAAATATATAAAGCATTTAATTTTTTTGAAAGCAGAATAAACTGTTTTGCATATTCACATCTGTAAATCAACTGCTACTCTAACCTATATGTGTGTGAGAGATAAGCCTTTTTTACATGAGACTGTTTAATAATTTTATATGTCCAAGATCAACAAATAGTATACATTAGAAGAATGGATTTTATTAAATATCAATCATAAACCTACCTAAATAAAGCCTTAAAAAGTACTTACAAATAAAACCTATATAATCCCCTCTTGTTAATAAATTAAAATGATGACTAGATACAGGTTCTATCATCTCCTAATTTCTTTTGATGATTAGTCTTGTCTCAGGAGCAAAAAAATATTGGAAGGAAGTGAAGATTATTGCCATCAGAATCAACAGGAATGCAGACTGGTTCCAAAACACACATCTAAGACTGGTTACAGGGATCTCCTCCCTCTAGCTTTGAGGTCTTGCCTGTGGAGGAAACATTGAGGTGAACACCCTAAATGGGTCAGGGGAATTCAGTAAACTTTTAGATGATTTTTTCGGGCAGTGACTTCAGGCAGAGAAAACAGCTATGGAGGTTTCAAGAATGTCTGTACACAATATATCATAAGCCACAGCCCTTTTATTATTTCTGCATAATGTTCAGAAGAGGCCTTCCCTAAATCACTATACTCATATGGCTCTTCTCCAGTTGAATTATTTGCTGTTTAATGAATGCAGTGCTCTCACTAAAGAAATTCCAAAAACTAGTCCACTCATAGGGCATTACTGAAATATGAATTCTCACTGAGGTTAAAGATTTGTCTAAAATATTTCCCACTTTTGTTACACTCATAATTCATTTTTCTAGAGCAGACATTCTGATGTTAAACAACTGTCGGTTTGTGTCTGACACCATTTTCACATTTCCAACTTCAGTGCAAACAAATTCAAGCAATACATTATCATGAAATCTCATTGCCAATGTGTGGATCGTCACTGTTAAAAGTTGCCTGGTGCTAGACAGGAAATGAGGTGCCTGAGAAATCTTCCCTCACCTTCCTACCAGTTGAAGACACTCAAATTCAAGATGATCCCTGACTCAACTGAAGCCCTGTCCACCTCTTTTTTCCCGCAGGGTTCCTCTTCACTAGCACTCCACTGTTGCTCATGGGGATTTACACTCAAAGAGGTATCTCTCACACATGCAGCACTGAAGAAGCCTTTCTGCAAGAAGAATGCTGCTGGTAACTTAGTCAGATGGAGACTATCTTTTAACACTGAGAAAAAACATCAAGAACACAGAAGGGACTGCTTGTTGGTGAAGCTGTCTTAGAAGCCCTGACCTGTAACTCTTCTTCTACAGATACACTCTATTCAACAGGCCCCACTGTATCTTCCATTTTAGGATAATAGCCTAATAACAGAATGAAAAGGAAATGAATATCGACTGTGATGTGTGGGAAGTTCTGATATAAATGTATATTCCACATAATACATTAGCTCCATGCAATTGTCCAAAAATGAGAGCTCTGCAGGAAATAGTAACAAGAGGTTGCTCTCAAATTCTAGGCATCTGAAGATAAAAAACGGGAACACAAATCACCAGAAATATGATCCAGACTTGGCAAGTACCACCTGGAAGAAATCAGGGTGCAAATCTCATTCTTCTGTTAAGTGAGTCCAGCGTGTTTCTCTGTTGGTGAAACTGGTAAGCTCTTCAGAAGGTTGGTTATGTCTTATTCTTATTCTATGTAAATACATAAAAGAGCCTCAGGTGTTTGGATACTATTTACACATATATGTGCACCTCAAAAACATGTGCAAGACCATGTGGTAGAATATTGCAGGGAGAGCAATGCAGAGGAATAGGTGATATAAAAAAGCCACAAAGGAGAAAGTACCCAATAGGCAGGTTAAACAAGTCAGAAAAGAATCAAGTATGGGAAAGAAAATGTACAAATGAGCTGTGGTCAGGGGCTCCAGCAGTTAAACACTGTTGGTCATGTGCAGACTCAACACAGCACTTATTACATAACTTCCCCCAGTTGCCACTAAGAAGTGCCAAGCCTCAACTGAGATAATCTTACATGTTCATCATGTGAAAAAAAAAAACACACACAGGGTTATCTTTGTACCATGTATTGTACAAGTATATAAAACCTGAATCTCCAGGATATTAATGAAGGACCACAGAAGTGAGCAACAGGCACTGCCTTTGATCAACATGGCATGTAATAGTATTCAATGAAAGAATATTACAAATAATAATTGAAGGAGAGTCTTACAAGAACAGCCTCTGGTCCATGTAAGTAGAGACCATTAGGGGCACAGGTAGTCACAAGAAAACTTTAGGTAGAGGAAGGGGGCTGAGGTAGAATACATGGATGAGGACAGAGTAAACTTTCCAAAAAATGGAAGAGCAAGGTACCTATGGCAACCTAGCTTGCCTAACAAGAATGACAGGGCTCACTGTATCCCAATCCAGCTCCTCAGAGGATGGTCATCACACCAAGGAGTCCTAGGTAGGCATGACAGTGGAGGATAAGGAAATTAATTTCTTGCTCGATGCTGAAGCCAACTTCTCTGTACTCCTCCCAAGACCTGGTAAATCATCCTCAGAGGGTGTAATTGTTATAGTCATGTCTGGAAAGCCAAGAAATAGATCTTTTTCTCAGCCTTTAGGTCATTTCTGGGATAAACTGTTCCATTCCCTTGCCTTCCTGATCCTGCAAAAAGCCTCATATTCACATCAGAAACAATGTCCTTTCAACCCTGAGGTTCTAGAAGGATTCAAAATTCTAATAAGTCATCTGTTAAAGAAGCCCAAGATTTATTGAAACTTTGTCATATTCCTTACAATACCCCAATCTTAGGGGTACAGGAGCCTAATAAAGGAAGAGACATAGTTCAGGAATTATAACTACTAAATAAGGATGTGATTCCTATCCAGCCAATTGTTCCTAACCCTTATGATTTACTTGCTCAAATTCTGGAAAACACAAAGTGGTTTATAGTACTAAATCCCAAGGATGCTATATATATATACACACACAGTGGTACCTCGAAATACGAGTTTAATTCGTTCTGTAACCTTGAGGCGTGGGAAACTATGAGACGCTCGAATCGCGTAAACTGGTGGGTAGTGTGCAGCTGGCCGATCTGCGTGATTACTCCTATCTCAAGTGTTGCTCGTATTTCAAAGCAAAAATCGCTCGCTCAACGGCTCATATCTCAAAAATCTCGTATGTTAGGGCACTTGTATCTTGAGGTACCACTGTATATTCCTTTCTTCCTTTCTCCTAACTCGGTCCCGTTTTGCTTTACAAAGATCCCAATAATCAAAGCCATCAGCTAACATGGACAATACTGCCCCAGAGCTTTCAGGAATAATCCTCATTTATTTGGGAAGGCCTTAAAACAACACAAAAAGCCCTTTTACAGGCACAGTCTTTCATTCTCCCAACAGGTCAGCAGCATCGACTCCTAGATCTGTCTGTCTCCAGTGACCCTTGAATGCCATCACAGGAGGACATGTTTTAGAATTTACCAAGTGACCAAAAAATACAGAGAGCACATCCCATTTATGTTGAGATGTCTCACATGTCCTGATACAGTCACTCAGGGGGTCAGTTATCCAAATACTGAGTAAGCCAATATGGAGGAAGATTTCTCTTTATATAAATCAGTTTCATTATATTCTGTTTCCTAACTACCAGGCTTTTGTAGTGGGCTTCCATAGCCCCTCCTGAGTCAGTTAGAAGGGAAAGTTGGAGGAGGAGGAGCCAAGATGGCGGCATAGGTAAACACCTACACTGCTGCCTCGCACAACAATTTCAAAACTACAACTAAAAGACAGAACAGACATCATCCAGAACCACAGGAAGGCTGGCTGAGTGGAAGTTCTACAGCTAGAGGGAAAGAGAGGGGCTCACAGAGACCCAGAGGAGCCACAAAAAGCTGAGGTATGGAGACGTGCGCGCTGAGAGAGCGGGTGCCCAAGTACCTGGCTGGCTTTCTCTGGCGGGAGGGAAACGGAGACTCTCAACGGCATTGAACCCCTTATCCTACGACACTAAATCCCAGATCCAGCCGAAACTCATATGGGGGGAGTTTGGACTGTGAAAAGGAAGAGGTGCACCGAAATTTAGGGGAGTCGCAAAAGATCAGAGGGCTGGTGGCGGCGCGCACGGCACTGCTCGGAGGACAGATTGCTGATTTGGCCGCTGGCTTTCGAGACTGGGTGGGAGACAGACCCTCCCAACTGCGCCACTTCTGAGTCCACTGGGCCGCTGTTTCGGGCGAAACCCTGGAGACTTAGACTCATGTGGTCCTGGGGCGCAGGGGCGCAGGGGAGCTGGAAAGGCGGTCTAGAGGCACTGTGGGCTGGAGCGCAAGGACCGCTCCAGCGATTACCCAGTCACGTGAGACTCCGAGGCCGTGGAGGGCGGGGCCGACTGGAAGGCAAGGCGGTCCCTTAAGCCCTGAGACTCCACCCATCCCAAGCTCAACAGAGGCTTCTGTGGTCTTGCAAGTAAAAAAGATTCCCTGACATAGTGAAAATGCCAAGACAAGGGAAGGGATCAAAAACAAAAGAAACGGAGGGGAAAAAACGACTGGATATTGAGTTCAAAACCATGCTTATAAGGTCTTTCAAGAATATGCTAGAAAAGGCGGATAAACTTAGCGAAAGCCTACTAGAGATGCAAAAGAGCCAACTAGAGATGCTAGAGATGATGCATAAAATTAGCAAGCCCCAAGAGGAGATGAAAAAGGACCAACTAGAGACACTAACTGAAATAAAAAATATACAGAGTCCTAACAGCAGACTAGAGAAAGGCAAGAATCAAGTCAAAAATTTGAAATATAAAGAAACAGAAAA